>JBBMKB010006342.1:0-17623 GCA_037833945.1 Alaria marginata | reverse complement strand
AATATGATTCGCGTTGAGCGTTTGTCCCTGTGGCTGGCGCCGCACTCTCAATGCACTCGTACCTATTGTCTGCTGACAAACAAGTCTTTAAGACCTGTGTTTGTTTGTACTTGTAGTGTGATACGAAACACCCGGTGGTGACATATTTAGTAGTACACTGTGGAACAGCAGGGCGACGCATATAGCCCTGTTCTACAATTCAAGATAAGTAGCTCCGAAAAACAGAAATCGAGAAAAAAAGAAAAACAGAAAACGGGCCACAGCTGCTGAGCTGCACGTGCTGCTATAATTTTCCGGACTCCTGCTGATGTTGCAGCTGGGTGCAAACTGCGAACTGGCGACACATGTATGCTACCACTACTAGAGATCGTCTGGCCTGACATTCCCATGCACGGTTGGATCACTACTACTAGTATTACACCATGCAACCTCCTGCTGCTGCTGTCAATAGTATAAACATACGGCTATCAATAGTATAATTCGCGTTGAGCGTTTGTCCCTGTGTGGCGGACGCCGCACTTACTATGCACTCGACTTGCCTGCTGACGAACAAAACCTGTGCTTATACATGTTGTAGCGTGATACGTTAGACCTGGTGGTAGAATATTAAGCAGTACACTGTGGAACAGCGGGCGACGCTTATAGCCCTGCTCTACAGTATATATGTATATTTATACTTCGAAGTATCACTGTGATATTCTTATGTTGTCATCCAACAGAGCAGAACGCTTATTTGTTTGATGTACCGGGAGATACGTATGTTTGCCACGGTTCGTGGTGAAATAGCGCTCTTAAGGTCTTGGCTCCTTGTCCGTGCCTGGATGTCCGTCCGTGCTCTGAACTTTTACCGGAATCTAAGGCCTTGAACGTGCTTTGAATTAGAGTTAAATAAGATCACGAATTCTGCAACTTCTACGAAGTTTCGTTTTTGCAATGAACAGCAGCGCCTCGGAACATCTACTGGTCTCTAAATCCAAACAAACTCCACACAGCAACACGTCTAGGAGGAACGCCGGTAAAGAGAGCTCTCAGAACGGCCACGACAACTATCGATTACGACACGGAACAAGCGCCTGAGCTCTCATACACACCGAAACACAATCGCGCGGCCGACGTCGGAATTTGCGCGGTGGGTCCTGTGGAGAGACGGTGCGAAAAAGGCGGATGGCCGATCTCGTGACTAGCCGTTTTTTCGTCATGCCATCGTAAAGGGGAAGCGGTGGAAAGCAAGGGGCTTCCTATTATATTTGTGGGTTTCAAGATTGCACGTGCTCATGTTTCATGTTTAATGGAAAGCCTGAGAACCATTGTAGTGTTGACAAATTACATATTCCCTATTTTTCCGTTTACAAACCGGCAGGACGCACACACTCCGACTATTCACTGTGTCACTCAGGCTCTGGCGGACTAAATATGGCCAGCGCGGGGGCAACAGGTCTGTTATAAGAAGAGATATTTCCTCGCCCGCCTCCAATTAAATTTGTAGCGTGTTAGCCGATGCATAATGTTTCGTAGACGAACGTTGGAACGCATCGCCATTTTTTTGTTTTAGGTGTTGGAGCATTCGCAAAAAACGCATTAAACAAACATTAACGGCGAAACTGGGATGATAGTTGTTTGTGTAATGCTGTTGTTTGTACGGAAACTATCCGAGCCCTCGTGGTCCAATTTAAGTTGATCGACATACGCGATTAACCCTTGCAAGCGCTTATGTCGGCGCGTTTCGCCCGCCTTCTTGTTTTTTGATGGACCTGCTCCAAGCAAAGGGGGGTCCAAGTTTTCGTCCCAGACGTATTGGAGCAGCAGGGAAGATGTGGAAGGCGTGCTGTCCTTGTGGCCCCCGTCTGCGCCGACGCTGTTCTGATCAGTCCCCTGTTAACCAGGCACTGTTCTCGTGTTGGTGTGTTGTTATTTTGGTTGTGTATCACCATCCACTTGTGCTCCTTGCTGTTGACCGTTGAATACTCTTGAGACGTGGACTCCAGCTGCTTTTAAAACCACGTTGCACCGGTTATGCCCTCGATTTGATCCGAGTTCTGCATTTGATCCTTGTTGAACATGTTGCTTCTCTACAGTCATCCCACGGTAGGGGTGCAGCAATACGCTTATAAAAGCTTCTTAAATGAAGAGCTCAATATCTTACCCAAAGCAAGATATATATTATTTTAATTCGCGCAACCCGATCAACATGTCTATTTGCTAGGCCAAAATTAGATGCATTGATTGGTAAAATGATCATACCTACCTGTTGTTCTGCACTTGTAGAGCTCAACTGGACAGAAAAAAATTACCCCATAAAGTGCAACGCCTACGGTGTAATGACTCTCTATGATATACTAGTCACGGTAAATCGTTGAATCTTGTGGACGAGATTTGCTCTCTTTACGATTATGTGCCGAGCCAATCAACGAAACACCAGAATGTTAAGTTCCTATACTGCGCGGAGCAATATCGACGGGGGAAAGTTGTTTTTCGTTCTTAGGTTGACGAAAACATGGAGCGGGCCCTATCCTGCGCTGGTTCAGCGGGACCGTGGGGTTCGTGTTTTTTTATCGTGTGGGGCGGTTTTAACCTGAGGAACCTCCCATTTCATGCCATCTGGTTGGAGGGATTGTAAATGTATGAATATAAATTCGAACCGGCGATGGTACCTTGTCGTCTTTGGGTTGCACTCGCTTCGAGTACGAACACCGACCAATCAGCGATCGACCAGCGGGGTTAGGGTGTCGACAGTGTGCACGCCGGTCTCCACCCAGAAAAAAAGCCGTCTTTATCCCCGGGTGGTCGAAGTTGTAGATCCTTCACAGAGTTGCATTAGCTCTATGCGCTCCAGTTAGTCAGCTGTCGGCGAGTAGGATAAGAATTTCGGCGCCGCTCGGTGCGATGTAAACGCGGAAGACCATCGTTTTTGTCCGCGGGGTGTTGTAGTTGTAGAGATACAAAGATATAGAGTAACAAGGAATGGAGCCTTGTTTTTCCTTCGTCTCCGCTGGCCCTCTGCGCTCAAGCCAATTAGCGATCGCTGAACGGCGTTTGAGCTGTTATGCCGGGCGGGGTGGTGTAGACTCGATGGACCAGCGTTTTCGTCCCGCTCATATTCAAGCTGTAGTGACATATAACGATCTTTGAACCGGGGCTGGGGGTCTATTTTCCCTGGGTCCGCGCTGGCACTATGCACTCCAGCCAATCGTCGTTTGGCAAATACACTCGCTAATTCTACAACGAGCGGGACAATATCAACGAATAGGAACTCGGGACGTCATCACGGACGCAGTCGTTCAAACCAGGAATTTTGTCGGGACAAGTCAGCTCATACGGGTCCCGCTAGGATAATGTTACATCCTTCAGTTTTAAACCTCCCCCGAGCTTATTGGTGGGGAATCCAACCCTTCCTGAGCCGGCCAGACTCGACCGGCATAATTTTGAAAAACGGTTCGACCGGACCAGCGTGTCTGATCATGACTCGTGAAAAACACGTGATTGTAACTACTCGACTTGTTGTCGTAGACCACGTGTGTTCGGGGATTAGAGAGGGTTCTGAGCCGCGAACTGTACACTGCTTTTCTACCTCAAATGCACTAGTACTATCGGTGTTTTTCTTATTTCGGCAATGCTTTGAGTGATCAATGTTAAACATCATGCTGATCATTGACGAAGTGCACGCATCATAGTAATAATCGGGATCATGGTCGTGAAATGCTCGTCACATAAAGAACAAGCACGGGTCGTATTTTTTTTAACTGACCGTATTACACACGGATCGAACAATTTTTCGACGGACTCCAGAATTGACGGGATGAATAATTTCGTCACAAACCTTACCCAAGGACCGCACACGTTCGATATGGATTTGTGCAGGCTCGTACGTAGTTGTAACGTGGTCGCCACTCACACTGACATGAATAGAAGAGGATGACCGATACTTCATGGCCAACAAAAAGTCTATATTCAAGTTGTCAAGAGCGACTGATCTCAGGCACAGCCACCATCCAGTTGATGCAACATTGGAGAACAGCTTACTTACAACAGTATCGCCTTATCATGCTACAAATACTGGATTAGCTAAAAGCTATGTTTCTGGTGACGTATTGAGGTCCTCTTGAGAGGAGATCATAACCTTCTGCTACACCCGTACTGAAAAAGTTTCGAGGGAGCGAAAATCATCGTATTCGTACAAGACCATGCAGAAAATGTAAAATTTGGGTTTTTTTCTAGCCTCGAGCTCTTTTGGTCGTCCTTCCTCCCCGGAAACGCATCCAGTTCTCGCACGCGCAAGCTCTCTCATGTCTCATCGGCAGCAAGGCTAGTCGCCCCCGGGCATGAGGGATAATTACCTGTCATGAACCAGGTAAACAACTGGCTGCGATTCGTGTGTCATCCCGTTCTGATTGGAACCATAGGGAGCGCTGGCATAGAGTAAGAGGGTGAATAATAGATTGATGTAGGACATGGACGATTAGGTCACGAGCGGTCGGCAAATTTCCGGTACTAACAACACTATTACACAACAATTTGCAATTCGGAGATTCGCCTCTTAGTTTATTATTTTGTATTTGTTTCGCTCGCGTCCTCTGACATCTAGAAACAAAACGATTGTAGTGCGGTGTTTGCTAACGTTTTTCCAAGGACCTTTCTGAATAGGCCACCACTCGTCGAATTCAACCGGAGAAGTCATCCCACGATAGGGGTACAGTAATAAGTTCCGGGGCTCCTGAGATGAGGAGCTCACTACTTCACCCGAAACATGACTTGCAATATTTCGTTTGGGCATCCTTGTCAACATTTGTATCCGCTAGTCCTAAAACAAATACACTCGTTAAATGATCATACCATCATGTAGTTCCCCACTTCAGGAGCTCATTCGGCCAAAAACGTTTTACCCAAAACAATTCAACCCCTACCGTGGGATGACTCGAAGGCGGGCACTGCGATATGTATTTCCCTGCGAGACGCTTTTCGCCAGTACGTGCACAGTGCGCGCGCGATTTAAGGTCGCTCATAGTCTAGCTGAGACTGTGAAAGTAAGACGTCAGTGCGTGGTGACATTATGTGGACGTCCATATAATAAACTTGTAATCTGATATGACGAGTGTTCAACTGTCATCAGGTTTCTTTCGTGTGTGCAACATGACCGCCAGCAATCTCGCCGCACAAAATAAATGGAGTCGTACACACACTGACTGCCACCGCCTCCCCTCCGCCAGAGCTAGACGACAAGACGGCGGGTCATGAGACCGGCCACCCCCTTCTTTCGCGCCGTTACTTCACACGCTCATATGTTTCAGGCCCCGCGTCGGCTACGCACTTGTCGTTGAATTTGGGTCGCCACCCAAACGCTTGTTCCATTTCGTAATCAACAGTTGCGCAGCTGTTCTGGGAGCTCTTGTTGAAAGTGTTCTTCTTGGAAGTGTTGCTGTGTGGTGTGTGTTACGACCTCGACAACACTTAGTGTTTCAATATGCTGTTGGTTGATCCTGGAGATAAACGTTGAATACAATGCTCGAGTCGGGATACGGTTCACCACTTATTCGAAACCCGTTCAAGGACTTGAAGTTCGTTGCACATAGACAAGACGGACCACCCCCTTGGAATGGTAAGGCAGCCAGACCTCATGGATGTTTAGGTGACGAAGAACCTTGGTAAACTTCGGATGTCCTGATCCATGAACTACCATGAACTACATCTTACGTTCTCCTCTGTTTGATGACAAAAAGAGGAAAAATGGTGATCTTAATATTTCTCAATTCCAAAAAACGATTGGTATTTTATCCGAACATTTCACTGCTCCAACGCATGTTTCAAAATTTGCAGTTAAGCTGCGGGAATTCACCAGATAGCGAAGACGTACCTAGGCAAGTGTCAGAGGCTCTCAGTCCTGATACTCCCAATGCGTACCGTGAACTTGTATGTTTGGGCTTGCAATAGGGACGCCACCAGCGATTGCCAGACTATAACCCCTAATATGAAACGTTTCCCTGAATATTAATCCTTGCTACGGTAGGGGCTTCCGTAGCGTTCATGGCGACCCTCACCTGAGAGGCGATGTACCTTACCCACAAGTTGCGAAGGAGCAACACCATGTGCTCAGCCCGAAAACCGATTCCACAGCTAAAGTATACCGTAAAAACCAACTAAACAAAGCGCAGGTGTTTTTAACGATATTGGGTATCCCTCAGTCGATGATGCTCATCAGTGCAAACCATGTTTGGGACAAAAAGGGATACCCTTAATTTGCATTCAAAAGAGACATTCAGTCTTCACGGCAAACGAGGCACCTCTCACGACACCGTAGGATGCGATGTTACGATGCCTTATGCTGCGAAATGTTTCGACAGTACAAAAGAGCTCGTCCTCGAGGGGGCCGTGATCATTGCAGTGGGTAGGCTGTTTCCCATCTAGCCCCCACCTTGACAGCTTCCAACAACCCGCAACCTTGCACCGTGCTGTGAAGTTTACCACCGGGCCGCTTGCGAGGTCACCCTTGTGCCGGGAACACGCAGTGGCAGTACCGCCGGCCAAGACACCCCACCGCGTCTGCTTGAAGCAGGAATGATGTATGCAGCGCTGGCCGGAGAGGTCAATCGTGCCATGCTCAGCATGTTTTCTGCAGTAACTCAACGTCTTGTCGCCCTTTGCTTTAAACCTCGCATGACTGGTGCAAGAACCATGCGTGCAGCGCTTATAACTGACGTCCACCATGTCGGCCTGAGCATGTTGTCTGCAGTACGCCGCTGTCTTGCTACCCTTGAAGTTGAAGTTCGGTTTCTTTGGACAGGAGTCATGTGAACATGACCTTCTACGGACGTGAACCATGCCGTCCTCAGCATGTTGCCTGCAGAACGCTCCTCTCTTGCTACCCTCGACATTGAAGATGGGATGCGTGGTGCAGAAGTCCTGTGAACATGACCTGCTACGGACGTCAACCATGCCGTCCTCAGCGTGCTGCTTGCAGAAAGCGGGGGTTGTGCAACCCTTGACGTTGAAGTATGGCCGCTTGGTGCAGGAGTCATCTGAACACCGATTGTTACAGACGTCCACCATGCCGTCTACAGCATGTTGCATGCAGTATGCGGGGGCCTTACTACCCTCGACATTGAAGCTTGGTCGCTTGGGGCAGGGGTCATGTAAACATAACTTGCTACGGACGTCGACCATGCCGTCCTCAGCGTGCTGCTTGCAGTACGCGGGGGTTTTGCAACCCTTGACGTTGAAGCTCGGTCGCTTGGTGCAGGAGTCATCCGAACACCATTTGTTATGCATGGTCACCATGCCGTCTTCAGAATGTTGCTTGCAGTACCCAGTCGTCTCGCTACCCTCGACTCTGAAGTATTGCCGCTTGGTGCAGGAGTTTTCTGAACACCGTTTGTTACGGACGTTCACCATTCCGTCTTCAGCATGTTGCTTGCAGTACGCATATTTCTTCTTACCCTCGACGTTAAAAATGGGATGCGTAGTGCAGGAGTCATGTGCACATAACCTGCTGCGGACGTCCACCATGCCGTCTTCAGCATGTGGCTTGCAGTATGCCGCCGTCTTGCTACCCGCGACGTTGAAGTTAGGTCGCTTGATGCAAGAGCCATGTGAACACCGCTTGAAAAGGACGTTCACCATGCCGTCCTCAGCATGCTGCTTGCAGTACGTCGCGGTCTTGGTACCCTCGACGTTGAAGTATGGCCTCTTAGTGCAGGAGTCATGTGAACACAGCTTGTTATGGACGTCCACCATGTCGTCCTCAGCATGTCGCTTGCAGTACGCAGGCGACTTACTTCCCTTGATGTTAAGAGTCGCACGCTGCGCGCAGAAGCGATGCGAGCAAAGCACCATTCTCGATCACGATTGAGGCGGCTGAGAAGTGCCTGAGGGAGCACATCGGGGAAGGCGGACGGAGACTTACAATATTGTGTAGAATCAGCACACGAATACAAGATTGTTCGGAGGATTGAAGCACGGTTATTGGACAGTTTTGGCACACGATTTCGAGTGTTCCAGACGGATGAATGTTTTAAAACAAAAGGAAAAAACACGCCTATCGTTCTGGAAACAATTCAGAATCTAAGACAAGAGTGGTGTTCGCGCGCTCTTTTTTGGAAATTCTAAGTTTTCGTTCAAACCCGGAAGAATTAGTGCGCAGGTTGTCGTGTATCAGTGTTTTAGTGTAAGGAGACCTCTGATGTTAACCACAGAATAAGTTTGAGACCCACAGGGCTCCGCGCAAAAAAAAACAAAGCACACCCTATACCAGTATTAGGGAACTCCGAACCAACTGCAGCAATATCAGTATGCAGCACCAAGTGGCCGCAAGGAAGTGGGCTCTTTTCTCGATTGCATGAATCGGTGCTGACACACGCTATCGGCAAAATAGTAGAGAGTATCAAGATGAGGTCGTGCTAGGAGGTGGGTAGAGAAATGCTCGCCGACATCGCCAGTTACAATAGCTGAAACGGAAAAGAGCAATCAAACCCGCGGGGTTCGAAGGCAGTACTACGTACGGAAAGCATTAATTGTCGCGGGTATTATAGACGTAGTAACTGCTGCGTGCGTGTTGCTTTGGAAGACTCGACACAAGCCTGTCGGTGGTTGGCCTGTAGACTAGGGACCTGGCGTCGGTTTACACGTTGTTAGAAAAAAGTAAAACCCTGTACCTGGAAAGCAAAATCCAACCGAGCCACACCAGTGTAGTAGCGGAGGTTGAATGCCGATAGCTACGAAAACCATATAATTTCCACACTAGGTGTTTGAACGGGATTCGACTGCCTAGGTCCTTGGCACGCGTTGCTACTACAGATGCTGTTGCTGCGTGTTTCGTTACATATAGTCTGCTCAGCTGTGTAGCTATACAAGTCTTTACTGCTGCTGTTCGTCCGCTTTGAAAAACGCAGAAACAAAATGAAAGAGTTTCAAACGTTTCTACCCGCGGCAGACTTACACACGTACAAGCGCAAGTTGACATACCGCAGTTTTGCTTGAAAACAAGGAGTCTTCTAACGGTCTGAAAATATTTGTTTCTATCCTGGAAAACAAAGTACAATGCCGAAGCTGACTGTTGCTTTCGAGAATGAAACCTAGTAAGGCTTGAGTTTAGTATCGTTTTATCTGTAGAGTTACATAAAATGATTTACCAAATGCCCTATACAAAAATATGCAAGTTCTAAAAACCAAAGTGCCAGACCTGTACAGACAGAGGTGTGTGTTTCAGGATACACATGAATACTATTATCTTCGGAGTGATGGATCTAAGTTTTGTTCAAAATATTAAGTATACATGGGGTTAAGTATGCGATACTACTGTAAGTGTCACACAAACCAAACAATGAAGCAATTATGATTAACCAAATAAAAAAGTTTGTTTAGGTGTCTCCCAAAACTAGGAAGGAAACTTTGGGCTGAGCCGTGGCACCTGCCGTTGATTGCATCGATATACGAAAATAAGACGAGTTTGACGCTCTCCAAAACCGAGCCACGCCAGACAGATAACGATCTGCACCGTCATCGACGTTTTTTTGGCCGTAGGTTCTATATATTGCGCCAAATATTTTTGGTGTAGACCCTGCTCAAAAGCCATGTCCAAAAACACTGAAGAATATCCGGGTCCTACCCAGCAACAGGCATGCAGGTCATGTTGACTCTGCATCCATCTGTCCTGAAAGGCAAATGCCATAGATAGAGGTTCGATTTGTCGGATGTGAGTAGAATGTTCACTAGTTTGTTGGCCTCTGATGCGGCTGGACTTCTTCCCGGTCAGAGACGGTAGGTCGATATCCGGGTGAAAAAAACTACAACGGACTAAATTAAGATGAGACAGTGAACACCACGTGTCGAATCGCAAACACGTCCGTTTGACGGAAGGGCGCAAGTTGCCGAACGCACCAAAAAATACCAATATTTCCAACTGGAAGACAACGGGGAAATGCGTGCAGTTCAAACTACGTATTGATCGCAATCCAGAATATTGCTGCATCCTAAACAGTTTACTCCTCATCATGCAAATGATCCATTCCGACTTTCAGACTGACAATAAATACCTTAAACGGACACCACATATACTGTATTGATACGTATTATCAATCGATTTTGTTTCCGTGCAGGAATGATTGATCGCCTTCAGGGCATCCAAATTTCGTAACGCTAACATCTGTAGGCGCCATGTAATTAGTTTAGTGGTTGCCCCTATAATCACCATGAATACTAACGAGCATTGGGGTTTACGGCCGTTGCGATTTACGCTTTGTATGGTATACGCCTTTATAAACTGCCGAGATCACTATCCAGGTAGCTCGTCTGGGTGGAGGCTGAAGTAATGGTTATTGCGTCATGGCGGGTTTATAACCAGAAGGAACAAAGCGTAGCAAGGCTTGTTCTGTATGATATCAGATGTGGAGAAGGTATAATCAGTGAACAGGAACAAATTTACTTGTGGAAATAAACGCAAAACATTTTTCAAAACGGACGTCAGGCAGTCAAATGTAAAAAACAGCCTTAGAGCAGAAGCAAATATTTAAAGGAAAGTGTAAGTGGTCATCAGAGTAGGGCTGGTCGAAGCCTGATCACGTCGAGGCAGAAGCACACACTAGGGCAGACATACAGTACGGGCTGTTTTACAGGCGGATCGGTCGCCCAACGGCAACCATACACCATACATGCAGTGGCAATCTAGTATATGCGTGATATAGAATACCCTTTTTCCCGAACAGGAGTAGTGTTTTTTTACGATTTACTGAATGACAAGGAGGAACAAACAAGTCGGCCCATATCACATTTGAAAAATGTGTCAAAAAACAAAATACGCAGTGTACTTGTGAGGAGTGACTGAGCAACAGTTAAATAGTTATGGAACTTCCATACTCAATCCAATACGCCCCCTTGATGAACAATTACTTTAGAGATGACAAACAGGTTCAAGGCTGTGTATAACCAGCGCTAAATTGGTTGTAGTCATGTAAATAATTACCCGGCGTGTACTCAACAGCCAGATTTGAAATATTTTAAGCGCAAAGCAGTGTACCATGAGTTTATCGCCCTCGCCGAACCATAGCAAGGCCGAGAACATATTAACCTGGGGACACTTGTGCAAGAAAGCGAACCTGTGTACCATTGACGTGCTACGTTAGGGGTAGCACCAATTGTTTAAGGGTTTTCTTCTCGACGAGGCGTCAGGGGTAGCACCAAGGTGTTTAATGCCTTGTCTTTTGACGAGCTCTACATACCTTAAGCAGCAATGGAATATGAGAAAATCGGAATATAAGCCGGATACAGAACTTCCTTGGCTGGAAATCTAACCTTGTTCCATTTCTGGTGACTAATACTGTTGTTTTGACTAATTAACGCATATTGCGATGTCGTCGATACCAAATGATAATATCTAGCCGGGTCTGACGTTAGAGGTTTCAGGACCCAGATAGGTTGGTTTGTTATTTCAACGAGAATATAGATATATTCGTTCGTCTTGGACAATCTTCCAGCAATACGATTAACACCATGCCGTGAGCAAGTGCTGTAAAGCTCTCTACGTGAAAAATCGGAAGAGTACCCTGTTCCAGTTACATGGGTGTCCGCATTATACAGGATGCGTTGCGTCCCCTTACCCTCTCATTGCTGCTGCTGTTGTGGGACCTGTAATGTCTATGCGTGTCCGTCGCTTGTCGTGTTTTTCTCTATTAAGTCCAAAAACCCATCACCTTACGCCATAACTTGTATGAAACCCTGCGGAGAAGCGAAGGCAATCAAAGCATGATCGTATCAATGAGCGCAACGCAAAGCTCGGCTATGATCTTCGTGAACGACACGAGTCTTGGAGGCGTGAACCTAAACCTGAAAATACGCAAGATCGAAAAAATACACGGAAGGATTGTTCCAGAGACTTTTTTGTCCGAACCATGGGGAAGCGCATCTAAACGAGAATGGCAATGGTGGAATAGTTTGAGTCGAGATGTCCAGACACTTTGCTCGCCCTTTGCCTATTGCTATGCGGTTCGATTTCGAGCTTCAGAAGTAATGTTATACGACCCCAAGGCGGAACCCATATATTTATCATGCAGTCCGAATGCGCAAAATCGGACCTGATGGTTGCAGACTTGGTAAATCAACCCCTAAAATAGTAATTTTCAGCACTAAAAAAATGCCATGGTTTTAATTTTAACGCGTCGTCCACAGAGACACCAGCAGCAGCAGCAGCACGACCATTAACATTATTTGTGACACATCGAAGGTTCTTGGCGCCTGAAGGCAGTCAACGGTCGGTGCATCTCTCCGCGGCCAAAATAGAGTTCACTGGTGCGGTCTTAGGCCGAAAGACCGGAAAAACAAACACCGTGCATATCTCGCCGAGGAAACGCTCTAGCAGACTAGTCAGACAGTAGGCGTACTGAGCTTCGATGCTTCATTGCGTCTAATCACCAAATCACCACGACAGGTTGAGCGCACTTGACATGTCTCTTTGCCGCCAGACCAGAGGCAATGAAACTGGACTTTGACGCTTGGGTCGTACGCCCAGTGCAGCGCACACGATGAATGATTTCGCGGGATAAAACTTCATTTGGTTGTCTGCCTTTTGCTGGATTCTCCGGACACACGTTTAACCAGTTTCGAAAACGTATTAGTTGTTCGCAGATCAAGACGTTTCTAAAATGCGAACAACACAGCTTACAGCTCACAGTCCGATCCGGTCCAAATAAAAAGCACACCATCCGCAAATCAGAATCTGCATCGCATGGAAAACAGCTATTGTCCAGAAAATCTGTTCAAAAATAATCCAGGAGCGTTCATTATGTCGCATGTGATACAGAACGCACATTAACCCTTTACCGTAAGATACAAGAGCTAGATGGTATGTTCATGATTTTACGCAAGACAAAAAGAGAAAATTGCAACGTCTGGAACCGGACAGGCGTCCGCGAATAAAAACGTAGTCGCGACTTGAGTCTTTCTTATAATGCGCTAAGGTTGTAGTAACGGGTGTGGTATAATCACTGTGGTAGCGGTATTACCACCACCTGCATTCCGACTCCACAGGCCTCCTCGGGACACCACGACCGTTGCACCTCTTTCTTCCACAGCAGCCTTTTCAATCCCCGCCGAAAAAAAACGCGTGACTGCGAATCTCGGCAGGCAGGGTAGTCAACATACTGATTTTCCGGCAAGAAATAGGATATATTGTCCCCGGGTCGTAGTGTGTCCCAAACATACAGAAAACATACATTCGTGGGATTTCTCGACTTACTTCATGTTTGTTGCGGCTTCTACGATAAGAAAAACATTGGTTTTACAGAGACGGCATCAAAACCCCGGGTTATAAGTAAGTCGTATTACCCGGGTGTGTAGATACGTAATGTATCCCGCTGTTGAGTATGTGGACATATACCAACGTCGTACAGCATGTACACTGTACGCATGTTCTCGCTGTTCACACATGCGTGGGCAGCAGTGTTGACTGTGACATGGTCACTGGGTGTAAATACGGTAAATATGTGTTGTCCAGCGTTCCCTCCTTTGCATTTTGATTTAAGCAAATCCTTATATAGTCGGATCCGTCAGCCGAAAGGGACCCATTTCCATTTGACTTTTTTGTGACTGAATTCTTCTGGGCCTCCTTCTTGTGGTCAGTCGGGTAGACTTTTGAGTTCTGTACCCTTTCCAAAAGTGGAAGATGAGAGGGGGTACTGATGTATGGTAGTCGAAAGTAGGGTCAAAGCTATGTTCTTGATACGTTCTCCGTGAGCAATGCATGCGTCACGCGCGACGATTGCACGTCCAAGCGTGTTAGTGGCGTTGGACAAGGCCGAAACCTGTAAACGCTATATTCGTGGCGGTGCACTGAGCACAAAAACGCCACAAACACAGCAACCGTACCCGTTGTTGGGAACATGTCATCGATACCGTGCGCTGCTGCCATCGTATGATACAAACAGGATCGTGGGCGGAGATAGGAATGTGCGACGCTGTTTCTTTGCCAGAAGCAGCAGCAGTGACAGCAGCCGAGCCATCGTCGGCGGTGCTGTAGGGTACTGCTGCCTGGTACTTGGTTGAAGTGTGGGTGGACGTGTGCGGACGTTTTTCTGGTTCGTCGTTCGGCATGGATTTGGGTTTCGCCTGCTTCTGTTGCCCGTATGGTATAAGCGACAGTTGTTGCACAGAAGGGTTATCTAAGACGAACAACATATTTTTCTTTAATCCTCGTGTATAGGTGTTTTGTAGTCGCAAATGGAAAAGCTTGCACATTCGAAATGTTCAACTTTTGGGCGTAAATTGCTCTTATTAATAAAAGACGATACAGTGGTCTCTTTAGACAGCAAAATCAAGCAAACACTTTAAAACTTGGAAATAAGATAGGGTCTTATAGCACTTCATATGGCAAAAAGAGGATTTCTCTCGGGAGTGAGCAGAAACTACGAGGAATCCCTGCCATCATGTTCTGGTGAGATCATGAGGTAAACCATCGGCCAAAAACAATGATTAGTGCTTACCATATCTACATTTCATGATACCTTGCGGGCAAGACAACAGCAGACCAAGGCTCGCGCTCAACCCGGTAAATTTTCCAACTATAGAATTGTAGGCATCAACGTAATAGGCACGCGAGTGGAGCACTGAACTGGCTTGGGCCATGCGTTGCGTCGGGTGGAAAATCAAGAGATAAGATCGAAAAGGTAGAGCTTTGAAGGCGACAGAGCAGGAGGAAGCGCACGACGAGCAAAGTCAGAGGACGAGCTATCTAACCGCAGAGCGCGCCGGGTTCAGAGCACTATCTCGCGAGCATTTTCCACAAGCTCGTTTGGCTGGAGTTTGTTTGGCCACTTGGATGCTGGTGATATGTTGGCTGTGCTCTGTGGGTTTTGCTTAGGGCTGTGTTGTGTGTGTGTATGCTCCCTAGGTGCAGCCTTGGTGTATGCTTGATGTTCGAAGCTAATAAAGAGTCGATTACGCGAGCGAGGCGCCTCTCACCAACGCCAACATTGCTAATCTTGTACACAGTTAAAGGTTGATGGCTTCGGGCTCGTGGTACAATAAGCTTCTTGATGTAGCGATGTTGGTCACTGCAATGACGGCGTGCTATGTGCTGTGGTGCTTCTGCGGTTTCTGTGTTGGCGTTGCCTCGTGCACTCACGATCTTGAATTGCTGTTTGTTTACTAGAAAAGACCGGTCAAATTGCTACAAATATGTACTTGGGCAAACACATTCCCTGGTGCATATGTTGAGCAAATCAACTTTTCACGATGGTGTTTCAGTATCGTCAGGTTAAAAATAGGGGAATATCAATTTCACTTCTATAACCCGATAGGGCTTCATTCGGCTTAGATGGACATTTACCCACCTCTTCTCTGTACGAAATACGCCCGACAGTCAACTCACAACGACAGCAGCACTGTGTAGCAGCAACAGCGGTAAGAAGACAGCTACTAAAAGCAGGCTTCCATTGCTCTTCTTACATGCTAGCCCAAGTCAACATTTTGTGATACAAATATATTTGGGCTTCTTCTAGCGTCTGTCACTAGTGTGATACAACGGACTTGCACACAGCAGTGGTGTGAATTTGGGCTTCTCGCTTATTTCTCTTGCTTGTGTACATATACTGAATATTATAATAAATCAGAGAGGCGTTCGGGCCCTTCTCACCGTTTGATACAATAAGGCCTCTCTCACACGCCGTTCCGCGAATTTCATCCCTGTTCACGACAGAGCTTTATATTTCCCTTGCTCCTTTTGTAGGCTACTATGATATGAACCAACAATTGTTTGGATTTTCGATTCAATACAGGCTCTAACACGCCGTTCCGCGAGTTTCATCCCGATCCAACACAGAGCTTGATGTTTTTTCTGGTTGCGAGACGACCGAGAGTTTTTGTCTCTGTTTCGTAGAAGCTTGAAATAACGCGTTTGTCGCGGAAGACGCACGGGGCAAAGAGCTTCCAACCGGCTTTCGACTACAATACAGCAGTACTCCCTTCACATCACCCGCCTATGATTAACAGAAACGGTACGACACTGTAGAATCGACTCAAGCGACGATAGGAAGGAGGCCCAGAAGGATCCAGTCATTGCAAGGCTAGTCAACGAAGGCGTTTTGTTGACTCGCGGATCCGACTGTATAATAATGGGTCTTACTGAGAATACATCTTCGACGACCCATAAACTATTAATTTGTTTACACACGAAACGTACTACTGCATTCGTGGAGTATGGGTTGAGTGCGCTGTAGACATGATACTGAGTCGGGATGACTGATATGTTTAATATAGGCATAACGATAATTATCGCTGTTGGGTTGTTTCGAATGGCATTGAGGCGTGGTGATGTTGTCTTTAGTATGGCCATGAGTTATTTCATCGCTGTTGGTTTGATTTTTGTTCTAAGCGCGCGATGCCGGTTATCCTTATGTTAATATAAGGTTGGGTTATTTATATTAAGTTTTTCGTTTTCCATTGGGGCGTTGCCTTCTTTTGAATAGTGCGGGATTCCCTTTAACTGGTAAGCTATATATATTGGTTGGGTGCTTCGGTTCAACGGTCTTTTTTTAAGCCGGTTGTTGGGATGGTATTGAGTCAAGTTGACAGTTATTTTTAGTATGCGCATCAGTTGTTTATCGCTGTTGGTTTGTTTTAGGTTCTGAGGCGTGATGCCGGTTGGGCATAGTTTAATTTGTTGGTTGTTCGTCGGGAGGTACGTTCTATAACATGGTGCGGGATTCCCTTGAGATGGTGTGCTATATATACCATGCCGGTGGGTTGTTGGGTTCTAAGTGGTGATGGTGGTTTTGCTTAATATTCGGTCGGGTTGTTTCCGTCGTTGTTGAGGGTGCTTTTTATAGTACAGCCATTAGGGTGCAGTAATAGGACTGGGTTAGTATGGTTTTTGCCAAGTTTATAAAGGCGGGAATTTTGTTCTGAAGAGTGGTTCCGGTACACCTGAGTTTGATATGCGGTTTTTTCGCGCCGTTAGTTAATGGTTTGGCAATGCCGGTGTGTTTGGGGGTTTTGGGCATGGCGGTTCTGGTATGTCTGTTCTGGTAATTCCGTTGTTTGAAATTGCCCTCTGTCGCAATGGTGTGCGATTTCATGGTGTAATAATACGGTCTGGCGCCTGATCGCGGTCATGTGCATTTAGTATGAGGTCGGCTACCTCCGGTCGCTGTGGTAGATGTGTTATATATCATGCACGTCATTTGCCAGTATATAGTTCTGCGCGATGGTTTCACCACGCCGGCAATACTATCAAGATACGACTTTTTGTTCGTAATCGACAAAAAATAACCACTGCGGCTAGTACCAAGGTTATGGACTCAATTTATTGAGCGGGCGGCGTCAGCCGCATTAACCTTGTATATTATACAAAACATCGTTTGCCGGGGACTTGGGCTTCGTTTGCAGCCCTTGCTCGCCGAAAACAAGCGACTGGCGACTAGTAGTGCCCTTGGTGACCAACAAAAGCAGCAGCACACTTACATTAGCAGCAGCAAAAAACAACAACACAACAACAACAACAACAACAACAACAACAACAACAACAACAACAACAAAACAAAAGCAGCAGCACACTTACATTAGCAGCAGCAAAAAACAACAACAACAACAACAACAGCAACAACAACAACAACAACAACAACAACAACAACAACAACAACAACAACAA
>JBBMKB010006231.1:0-17629 GCA_037833945.1 Alaria marginata | reverse complement strand
GCTCCGTCCCGGCATTGTAGGGATGCGAGGGTCTATGGTCTTATGACTACGGCCATGCAAGAAATGAGTACACCCACTCTCCGGATGGCCTCATCCTCTCATCGGCCTTCTACGGGGGGTATCGTCCAAATCAGCATCACTATATTCAGGAGCCACCACGCAACACCACTTCTATTCGCCACGGCTAATATTGAACCTCCCACCTTCCACGTGAGGCCGTAAGCCTCGGAGTCGTGGAATCCGAGGTAAGCCATTTCGCTGTCCTCGATGTCCATCCTTGCCTCTCCCATGGTGTTCTTGGCCTTGCCATCGCATTTCTCGTCCTCGTCGAGGATGACCTCCGAGATGGCACTGATGTACGAGCGACCATCGTCTTCATCTTTGTCGACTTCGTTCTTGTCCGTGTTCCACGCGAACACCTGACATGCGACGGGGGTGGTAGGTCAAGCCCGATTTATTTTGGGCGCTAAACATCACTGGGCACATAATAGTGAGCGGGCTGGCGTATCAGCGGTCGTAAGCACGTGGTAGAAACAAATTCTGCTGGTGAGGCTGAATGCTGCCTGGTACCTCGTATGCATGACAAAGTGGAAGAACCGCCAACGGAGTAGCTTAACGCAGTTAGGAGCTTGGCCAGCTGGGGGCATCTGTCCCGCTCGACATTCCCACCCTTCTATAGATAGTACGAAACATAAATACTACCACCCCATGCCGGCTTTTTTATTAGGGAAAGGGTGTGCGTTCAAGACTAAATTGAGCATGACGGCTTCTACATTTTCTGTTTTCCTGGTTCCCCTGTAAACATAAGTCTGCCCTTCTTATTTCTCTTTTTCTCGTCAAGAGGTGGTCTATACTGCCACATTTTCGCTCGCGGACCGGCAGATAGGACTCCATTCCCGCCGGCACCTTGCTGGCACGATTCAAATAAAACCTATATTTTTATGGTCTATGTATTTGTGTATACATCTGATAAGTGCGAGAACTACCTATATTTTAACTGGCAAACAGAACGAATGTGAAACTCATTAGGCAGTACATCTCTGGTCTCATTGAAACGGTACCCCTTATTTGTTGAAGCCATACCTCTTGCATTCTTCTCTGTTCCGTTTGGTTCCTAATTTGTTATTTATTGTGCTTTGTTCTTCTCGTTCTGTCGTGTAGTTTTCAGCTTGTTTAGATCGGCTCGCGCATGCCCAACTCAGAACGTTTGGCATTGATTGGATACATAAACTAACGTCCTTCATGATTTTGACACGCATTCCTCTATCTCATGTATTTTACTACTAGTCGTGTCTCCCCAAAGGATCAAGAATAGGCGCGGACACCGGGTGTGTTATTAATAGATGTAGAAGGGTAGACGTATTCCACTAATAGCACTGTGTGTCCCTTTCGTTTTCTGAATGACGGGGGGTTTCCTTAACCCAAAACCGTCGGAATGTCAGCATTTCGTTTACTACGGTTATTTGTACACCTATATAGGCCATGGGTTTGTTGACCCGATTGCAGTTTCAGTTTCTTCAAAAACAGTTTTTGGGTGAGGTATAGATAAAGCTCCTCAAGTAACGACCATCCTCAGAAAAAAATGTGGTGTTATTATTATACTGATTAAGGCATCATGTGTCGTCGATCTGATTTCCAGACGGTGCTGCGATATAGAGGAATTAATACTACTATATTAGAGGTACACCATAACCACTGAGCTACACAGTCAGCGCTGACTGTATAGCTCAGTGGTCATGGTGTATCTCTAATAAAAGCACCATCCTCTAATAATATACTATTAGCATAGCACTTTATCAGCCAAAACATTGTCTAAATAACGGGGCTCCTGTCCCAAACTCTTCCAAAAAGTCCTTCTTGCTCAACCATGTGAATACTTTGATGAACCCAGGGTATACTTCGTATGGGTATTGGTCTTCTTCCGCTCGAACTTTCAGTTCACTCAAACTACGTTGATGAGCGAGGTATAGAGCTCCTAGAGCCATGAGCTTCAGAAAATAGGCGGTGTTGTCATACTTCGAAGTAGCATGCTTCTCCAATATTGTGTTTTTATGTCGCTATTATTAGTCGCAGGAAGAGCTCACCACCGGTGGATTTTGAAACACAACCTATTAATAGGACGTTCTAGTGTGGCTAGACTATGCATCTAATTGATAATATATTCCGGAGCACAAACGGCATTCATTCAATGTATTTTGGCTGGTTCCTCATAGTTGGGGAAAACTCAGCCAGTCAGGAGTATATTGGCGTGCTAATTAATACCTCTGTCATACCACGCGCCTGACACACACACAAATTTAAGCAATTCGCCCAAGCACAGAACGACACTACTATCAGTAAGTGTTCTTCGAGGTGCGAAAAGAGCTGTTAATATACAGTCTAATTCTGAAAGTAGCTAAATTGGAATGCTACTGTAGGCAGATTGTGTAACGTTAGACAGCGAATCTGACGGCCGGTGTTCGACCCCCGGCATGCCCTCGAACTCCTTATCTATACTTGACCATTGTTCACGTTTCAATCCTTTTTTTCCCTCGAGTATGTCCACGAAACCAAGCTATCTACCCTGATCACGTATATACACTGGTTGGGAGCAATGATGTATGACCATGATTTCAGCGAGAAGTTCTTAACGTGGCGAAAAATAACAAAAAAAACACAGAAAAACACTATGTAAAACACGTGTCCACGTTTCGATAGGTACGGGCTCGGGGGGAGAGATTTCGGACAGAGCCGAATTTGTTTTTCTTGAAAAATTGTGCAGGGAATCTGGGATTTCGTTCCCAACCCAGAGACTAACAACGCAACAACAACAGCAACAGCAGCAGCAGCAACAGCAACAGCAACAACAACAGCAACAACAAACAACAACCGACAAACAACAAACAATCAACAACTAACAGCGACAACAAAACAAATACCTTGGTACTGACGAAGTCCAGGCTACCTCCATGGGCACGAAGGTTGATGTATCGGTCGCTTGTGCTTTCCAGGCGGAGCTCGTCTGCATCACCCTCATTGGCGGAACCGTGCACCTATGTATCCGTCACCGGAGAGGGGCCGGTGGACGGGTTCGGAGCAATGGGGGTCTCATGATCAAAATTAACGGCGGCCAATTTAAGATCAGAACCCAAGGAAATGTCGACCTCACACCGATGTCGTGTAGCTTTTTATGTACAGTAGCTCTAGCTCTACTGTAGGAACATAAGAAACGCGACGTGTGTTTGTATGTTTTGTCGAGAACCGTATATACTAGATAGATGGTATCTGGTTCGCAAAACATTGGCACGGGGGTGGTTTACGGTTGGCTGCGCTTCCGCCGGTGTTTGACGTTGTGATGATACGCATTGTCGTATCAGGTACTGTAGTTAGTTAGAACCCTTCGTCCGTCGCTTGCCTATATGACACACTACATACACACGGAGTTCACAGAGCCCACGGTTTCAATCCTCATTAAAGGACGTTACGATCTTATTTTGCTCGGACCCGTGCTCGATCGTTGCACACTAACTCGCGGCGATCGGCAGGGCAGCAAACGTATTTAAACCAAAACAGCGCAAAATTCGTGTTAATCACCTGCAGAGTGATGCCGTCTTTGACAAACAAGGGCCTGGTCAGAAGCCACGTCTTAGTCACTTTCGAGCTCACTTTGCCGCTGTCCGGGTCTACAGCGTACAACGGCGCGCTACCGGCCAGAAACTCCCAGATATCGGTCAGCGTCTTGCAGCCCCCGCGGGTGGAGCCGTCAGCCGACTCGAGGTACAACATTTCTGAAGATACTGCGTATCTGATGGACACTGAGTCGCTGGTGCCACAGTCAGGTTTGGCGATGGCGGTGTTAGGGGAAGCTGTGTCTTCCGCATTGGCTGCCCTAGCTGTTAGTAGGCTGATAATGGCAGCCACTCGAAGCATTGTTGTCGTCATTGGGTGCCGCGATAAGTATACTGGTATTGCCCAAGTAGTGCTTGATGCTGTGGAATGACGAGTGATGCGAGGTGGGGTCGGGTGGGGTCGGGTGGGGTTGGGTGGGGTTGGGGTAGGGGTAGGTGCAGGGGTATAGTGTATACAGTAGCGACAACACAACCGGCATACAGGAGTTCAGCTGCGGAGGGGTGGGTGTGGGTCAACGGGAGAGGACGCGCAGAGTCGGCGACAATTTTAACTGGAGGCACTGCCTACAGTGCTACTACAGTTTATCGAAACTTCAAATTATGTACTGTGCCAAGTGTAAACGTTGGTGATCGCATGGCATACCGAAAACCATTAAGGTACATATCTATAGTTGCATACCAGTAGCATTTAAGTACGTGGTCAATCTAAACAACACGGCTGATACGATGTAATGTATACACTTACAACACACTCTCTCAAACATTTGTACACGTAGAGTTTACCATGGTTATTGTGAAACCCATACACTATTTTAAGTGTGCGGTGGTCGGAATAGCGTAGTACAGAAAAGGCACATCTGAAAGCAACTCCCCCGATCGTCTTCCACGCAGTTGTCGGGGCCCAAATCAGTGGTTCTGGCAAGCTCTCGATGCTGCTGTCTTTTTTTTCACGAAGACGTATCCAAATTGTATCTTCTGTTGTCTTCCCAGTGCCTATGTTTGGCTGCTTCTTTCCTTACAACCCCGAAAAATCCCAGAAGAACCTATGTTTCCATTTAGTGTTCAATAGTTACAGATACCGCCTACACAGGGAACCGGACGGTAAAACGCATACCGTTGGCGCTTCTGTACAGTAACAACAGTATATGTTGGAGTGGTTTGTTGTTTGCCGTAACCGATATAGTGCCTACCCTAAAAAGTGCCCGCGACAGTTCAAAATAATAACGTCATAACATACTGCTTGTAGATACGAGTAGCATCATCGGTAGATAATTAGACATGATTACTCGGGGCTGTTCACCAGAAACAGCGGCATATTTGCCAACAAAACCAAACACGCACTTGGGGAACACAGCAATGTGCAGATCAGGGCAAAACCACCGTTGGCTTTCAATGCTGTGGATGCGTTCCCCTCTCATCGCCGGTTAAGGCGGTTTTGGGATAACGGGTTAAACGCAGCCGAACAACCGGCTGAAAAACCGATTAAACCGGTTTTCCGTTTTCGAGAGCATAGCAGGCAGTATTATCGTGCTTTCGCTATTTCAAAAAGGCTACCAGGTGTCCGTCCTTCACAGCCTCCGAAAACTGTCTGCACGCCAAAGCGAGATATCAAATCACTGCGGCTTGGGTCTCATCGATGCGCGCCCCCCCAACGCGAGTAAACAAAACACTGTGACTACACACAAATCGCTCACTTTATCCTTCTGCGTATTTGAACGGTTGGTACTGCGCATGCGCAGTACGTACGGGGATGAGCCGAGCAGCCGAGCGCTAGCACACCAGACAGACACGATAACAGAACGAGCATACCAATATCACAGCTTCTCAAACAAAGTCCGACGAACATCTCGTCGCTGCAGCAAGCCCTGTACGTAAACAACTGCCGCCTCGCCAAAGGGAGCCAACAGAACACTGTTGCATACCAGGTATCACACAAATATCTTCACCCCTCCCGGTACATGGATTATTATTGTACAGCAGTGTGCATTGAACATGGGGGGATAAGCCGAGGTCGAGCAGATGCGAGAACATCATGCCAGAACGAGTATACAAATATCATAATCGTAGTATCATACTCGTAGCTCCTCAGAAAAAGGCCGTGGAACATCTTGTCGCTGGAGAAAGCCAAGCACGTACAAAACTCCCTTCTCGCCAAAGCGAACCAGCAAAAACATTGGCATATCACACAAAGTGCTTCGCCCCTATAGGTCCGCTCGGTCTACGAATTTTGTTATCCTACAGTGTACATGCAACAGAGCATAATAAGCCGAGGGGGAGCAAATACGACAACATGTTCCAGATCGAGCGTACATATATCATACCTGTAGCTTCTCAAACAAGTCAACCATGTACGAAGGCACCTTATCGCGAAAGCGCGCCAACAAAACAATGTGTCATATAAACTTCCAGGCAAAGCACTTCACCCTTCTCGGCCTATGAATTGTCCTCGCGCAGTGCGTGCAATACATACAGGGAATCCTAGCGCGGGCAAGTACAACAAGATAAACCAGAAACAAAAACATAAAAAGCTCAAAGTTTATCAAGCAACGCCCGAAGAACATGAGCAAACACAGAACTATCATCGCGTCCCAAACAAAATCTAAAGAACGTCTATCTCGTCGCTGCAGCAGGCCAAACACGCGTAAGCAACTCCCACCACTGCACGCAAACACAGCAGGTCGTATGCGCGTTCTTCGACTGCCGCTACTATGAATAGCTATGTCGCACGCCGAGAACAGATCAACACACGTTTCTGTCCTTTCGAAACGTGGGATGGAACGACGCGTCATGGGTAACACACAAGAGGTTCTCAACAAGATTCTCTACAACAAGAAAACCACCACGAAACCACTCACATTCAGAAGAGCTCACAGCAGCACCAGTTTGCGGTCGACGATGGACACAGGAGCGACGTGCGTGCGTAGTTTCAAAGAAGAAGTCGCTTGAAGGAGGAGTCGTGAAGTGATTCAGTCGGTGCCTAGAAGAATGTGCCTTGGAGATGATGCGAATACTGAGAGGTGGGGGCAAGCGTCTGTGGCATAAACTGACTATCAAGACAGCTGTGATGCCGAGCTCAATGATATCTCCGACCCCGCTAGAATTGATGGATGTTTTCATGATATTCGGCAAGACAGACAGTACCTCTTTCATGCGATATTTTGGTGCCCGGTTGCGGTTCTACGATAAAAGTATTTGCTAACTCGCTGTTCTTGTGCTGCTCGTCACGTGTCGGGAATCCGGTACCCGGCAACTCGCGTTATCTTCCTGCTTCGCGTAAACGGTAACGGGTAATCACACATAGAAAGGAGTCCTCTGTATGTAAACATAGGAATGTTACCATGTCAATATTCATGTTAAAAGCGGTCCTAATAAATCCGACCGAAACGGTACAAAGCGGTTTCGATACTAAAACCAATACTTTGATCGAACTCACAGCTGACGTATTTGAAATAGTTTATAAAAAAAAAAAACTACCAGTAGCTTCTACGGCCATTTTCTTGTCATCGTGTTGGCTGCTTTGACCAGGCCGACCCGACCCCACCAGATCTGAACCTGAGCATTCCCTCTCACCCTAGCCTGGTCTAGTGCATGGCTGTTTCCGGGAACTAAATCGGTGTCCTTCACGTTGAGTTTGTACTATGGGAATCATGCCCGATTGTCTTCCTTGCCGTGGGTTCACGATCACGGGACTGTCAGCTTTGAAAATTCCTAGAAAATAATTTCCGGCCAAATATAGTCCACATAACGTTGCACACGTCTGCCACGTATCGAACTGAGGTGCTCGTACGTACCGGTCTCGGTTATTGAGGCAGGCCTCGTGCAGACAGCGATGTGGGCTGCTGATACTGCTGACGCTGCTGTTGCTTCTGCTGATGATGCTGCTGTTGTTGCTGGTGCTAATGTCGTTGTCGGTGCTGCTCTCGGCACAACACCAGCCACCAGCACACAACCAACAGTTGATATCATATGACACGGTCGTACCGAACAGTGGTTGTAGCGATCCATCGCAAGCTCACAGTCCCGTTTCAATAGCGGCGAACGCTGATAGCCCTAGATAGCCCACACACAGCCTGCACGTATTACCCCCCCCCCCTCCGTCCGGCTTCCGTGTAGAATATTGGATGAGGATAAGGGCTGGGTTTCGCGTCGCCGGGTTTAAACGGGGCACCTGGTACACTTGATAGTAGTACCTGACAGTCATCCAGAAAAAGGGTGACAAGAAAGTCATGCTGAAATTTGCAGCAGCAGAATAAGAAATTAGGATCCGTTACACTGAAGTTGGTGTGGAACGCACCTTTTCTCGAACATGAAGTCCAGCCTGAGATCACATTCCTGTTTATAATGAATGACTTGTCCTTACTTGAATCAAAGGAATCCCATGATTGTATCCTTAGCGATATGCCGATACACATCCCATGGGCGTCCCGTGGGCATCCCAAATCGTAGGAATTCCAACGGGAGACATCCCATGGAATATCGTGGGCATCTCGAGAGCACTCCAACCGCACCCCATGCTCATATTTTGGGCATCCCATGGGATATCGTGGTGATCCCATGTGTATCCCATATGGGTAGCCCATGATAGCCCCATGGGCCTCCCACATGGGCATCTCAGGGGCATCCCAAGGGATATCGTCGGCATCCCTTGGGATTCCTATGGGACATCGTGAGAATCTAATGAGCTTCGCATGGGTAACGAAACGGATATCGCATGGGCGCCCTATGCGACATCATGTGCAATTCATGGGCACCTCATGGGTGTCTAAACGGACTCCCCGTGGGATACTGTGGTCAGCCCGTGGGTAGCCTCGGGACGTCGTGGGAATCCCATTGGCTTCCATAAAATATCGTATGCGTTCCATTGTCATCTCATATAGCCGCCCTATGGACATCCCGTGGGGAGTCGTAAGAATCACGTGGTGGGTATCCCATGGGCGTCCCATGGATATCGTAAGCTTCCCATGGGAATGATATAGGCATCCCATGGGATATCGTGGGTACCCCATGGGCATCGCGCGTGGTATCGAGAGAACCCCGTTGGAATACAGTGTGGTAATAACCCCATGGGCATATCATGCGCGCACTACATGAGCATCTCACGGGCATCCCATGGACATCGAATGGGATACGGGAGGCGTCCCATTATGTGTCCATGGTATTCCTCGGTGCTATGCTATGAGGTACCCATGGGATGCCCATAAAATAACCACGATGTTCCATGTGATACCCATAGGACGCCCACGATCTCCCATGTGATGCCCACGGGATACACGCCATAGGCAACCCATGGGATACCGCAGGCATCGCATCGGATGCCCATGAAATGCCAGTGCTATCCCATGAGATGCCCATGGGATACCCACGATATCCCATGGAATGCCCCAATAGTACCCACGATATCCATAAGAAATCCTTGGAACGCCCACAATCTCTTATGTGATGCCCATGGGACGCTCATGGGATGCCTATGAAATCGCTAGGAAGTGCATAGGATACCCATGGTATTCCTACGAAATCGCTGGGTAGCCCACGCGCAGTGTTTTATAAAGCATATAATAGAGCTCCTCAAGTGAGGAGCTTCAGGAACAAAACGGCGCGTCTCTACCGTACTATTAGTAATATTACATTAGTAGCATGCGTCACCAAACGTTTATGAATGAGGCACCGCGCTAGGGGGGCTCAGGCCACGCGCTTGGGGCGCTTGGGGAGCTCTCTTCTAGATACCCCACCCATAATATCATGCAGACCAAAATAAAAGTGAAACTCAACGATAACTTCCCACCACCTAGGTAAACCACAATCAATCACAATGCACAAGAAGCATGGAATTCGGTCGATTGAGGGTTAAGGAGCTCCGTCATCAGAAAAACGTCCAGGCCTCACGACGTGCGACGCTTATCGTAGCACCCGGCCGTCGGTAAAATCGATCTAGAGCAGGGAACACTTGATACTTGGGGCTTCTGGCCGAAAATGTGCGAAATGCGGGGAAACTAAAGCAAGAACTAGATGAGACCTGACCAGGCGGGCGGTAATGAATGGGCCTCCACCCCACACATGCGCTTGTTTTCAGACGAAACATGTTGAACGTGATATGAGTCCGCTTTTCCGCAGATATTATGGGATGTTTGTTTATATGTGGTAGCCTCGTGAGATTGCCCGAAACCCCACACGTCCCGGCAGTATATGTCTTGAAAGCTTCGAAAACGTCAGGCAGCGCCACGGGGTACCACCCTCGCGCACTACTGCGCGCGTATTCTCGCATTTTCCCGAAAATGCTCCGCAGTTAAACTCTCGCATGCCCGGTGAGTTTCCCACAGCTGTGCTGCATGCGTCCCACCCCCGATACTCCCACACACCCACCTTTCACCTCCTTTGCCCATGATCAACAACAACCGGGACAAGCGAACATCACTGCGACATATCATCGTACATCGTAGGTTGAGCGCACACAATAGCTCTGTCGTCAGTCCAAGAATGGCAGCTATGTTATGACCTGCTGCCACCATGAGCCTACTGGCAGCCAGGGCAGTCGACGCCTAAAACACCGCTTCTCCCAACACCGCCACATCCACAAACGAGTCATCCCACGGTAGGGGTGCAGCAACATGTTTCTGAGCTCCTGACATGAGGAGCTTAATATATCTCACCCGAACCATGAGTACCATGGTTTTCGTTCGCGCAACCCGATCAACATTTCTATCCGCTTGTCCTAAAACAAATGCATTCGTACAAATGATAATACCAACCGGTAGTTCCTCACTTCAGGAGCCCAACCGATCAGTAACGTTTGACCTCAAAACGTGCAACTCCTACCATGGGGTGATTGCGACTCCAGCATCCCTGAACTTGAAATTACCCTGTTGAACACTCCATATATTATTCCTTATGGGATATGTGCGATGAATTGACCGGCCACACACATATTCCGATGGGGGGCCTTGGCGGTTTCGCATGTTTCCCGAGAAGACAGATGACCCCTGGCGGCTCCTGATCCTTCTACCGCTGAAGTGGGGTTTCGACGTCGTTCGGCGTACTATTCGTTCTGCGGTTGCGCCCTTTCTTATGGCCGCAAATCGTGATGCCGAGATATATTTTGCGAAGTTTAGGCAGAAAGCATAGTCGGTGTGGACATGCAAACCGAGTAGCATATTCACTGCATGTTGCCAGACAGCCTGCCGCTGAGGAGTATGTATGCATACATGCTTTCAAATCTTTGAGTAAGCCCGTTGTAGAGGGGACGGGCGGCATTTTACCAACACCAGCGGCGCGGATGATGATGCGATGGTGATGTTGTGGCATTTACCCATTAAACTGACATCTAGCCGCAGCCACACAAAATGGGCAAACACGTATCCCGATGGAAGAAAAAAATTAAACCTCGCCGAAAACGTAACCTATTGACGAGAAATAAGCGGAACCCGATGAACAACGCAAATCAAAGGGCGTAGCTTCTCATCAAATATATCGTCGAAAACAGTTAAGATATTAAAAAGGTACTGGGTAGTTGTTCCGTGCCGTATAAACGGCGTTGATCATGTTTGGATCCACGAACAATATATCGCCTGCCAATTTCCATGGCGTTAGGGCCATCCTTACAGAAGGACATCTTGTCTATTTGGTACCAGGTATGATGTAATATTTATGATTTCCAAAAGTATACCAGGAAATATACCAGGTGACGTGCAGAGAGAGCACCCAGCATGAGAAAGATGGAGTTCGAACCGAAAGTCCTATTTTGAGAAGTCCTAATGAAATTTTGGTAATCGTACGGGTCCACAGGGATCGCGCAAGGTTGAACTCGCGCACGGCGAGCCACTCTGCCATCACCTACGCTCATCCGTGCGCAGATAGGCCATTGACTCGCGCTTTGAAAAGTACCTGGTATATTATAACGGCCACGTGCTACGATAGGGGTGGCACGTGTTCGTCAAAACGTCTGTGACAGAGGAGCTACAGCACCCAACATCATATCATCGGAGTCTCGTTCGTGGGTCATGAGAGTATTCGTTATATATTCCTAGGCCATGGCATGGTTCGGTGATCCAGTCGCAATAACAAACAATGAGCCATACATGCTACACTACGGTAGCTATGCCCGGAAACGTGTCACACAATGCAAGCAACTTGCTGCCGACTGTCTCCAAACGATTGTCGAACCTAACAAGTACGGGTCCAATCGTCTCCTACGGAAGTTCAGATATTTGCCATTATAAAAGCAGACGGCGACAGGATGAGTAGAAATCTCCGAGTCGCGAAACCCACACCCCCATGCCGAAACAGCGCAATGAAGTACGCATCCGCGTCAACCTGGATATACTATCAAGTACTACATAGACACCAAAATATCTTATACCGTACAGACGTATGTCATATAACCGATAGCTTCACGGCGAGGGAGCCGTCCTAGGATCAACATTCAAAACCGAAAACCGCGTCTAAAATCCCGAAAAAACGAAAACTTAACGATAGTATATACCAGGTATGTGTTTAGAGGTAAAATGAACTGCTTCTGCGCGATTTCTACGTGCCAGCCTCAATCACAAAAGTCGTTTCACAGCACGTTCAACAAGTGAAAGGTTTACACGTACGTTTCAGCGCCTACACCAGACCTTCAAACACGTTTGACGCGAGGGGAGCGCTCCAGGGAATATCAGAAGATATTGCTGCCGAGCCACACAAGTAGAGTGACATGAAACATGTCCAGTTCCGTCAATACTCCACCTATCTACTACTTCAGAGCAAAGCCAGAGGCACACATGCGGTAGACGCTCTTTTGCGTAGTAGCTAAGTCAAGCGTATCACCAAGGACCTACATCTGCACAATAGGAGAAGCACTAATACCGTACACAATATTGAGTATACTACTCTGGATCAAGCTGTAAGGCCCGTTAGGACACTACAGTAGTATGAATACCTAAACGGTCCATATATTTCCGATCTTGGTGGGTAGTAGCCAAGACAGGCAGAACAAGACGTAGACCTGTGCTCGGAACAACGGCTGCCGATTCAGCAAGACCCGCCCGTGACCGTGAGAGTGACATTGTCAAGGCCAGTGTTTCCCGACAAAAGGATATTGTCGCAATCTTTGAAGATGATCGTGTCGGCATCGATGAACGTGTTGTTGGTGAACTGGGTGCCGTCCGCCGCTGTTAGCTTGATGCTCACATCACCCCCGGTGATAATGTTGTCCGAGAAAACGTTGTCTTGCAGCCGTCCGGAATTGACCACCCACGGGTCATCGGATCCCATGTATGTGTAAATGTTATACCTGAACATGCAATACAATCAGTGTTGAAGAACAAAAGCACAACACCTCGACCTAGGAACGTAAGCTGGTGCCAAGCGTGTGTGTATCGGTTCGTGCTGGTTTTGCTGTAAAACGGCCGATCCTCACCTCCGAGAAAAAAGGGGTGTATGTCGTCCGAATCATCAGGGACAAATAAACACCGCACCACGCAAGCATAGCTGCTACGAGTGGGGCAAGCAAAGGTGGCGGTAGTGTACCCACCCTAGATGCGTGCTGCGATAGGGGTAGCACTGTTTTTACTAAACCGTCTTAAGAATGGCGGGGCGTCTTAACAAAGTACGGTCTGTCTGTCAATTATATTTTTCGCAGCAGTATCATTCGTTGTCTACCTAGGTCATGGGATTGTTTATCGAGCTGCTCTATATATTTTTCTCAACGTTTATGTTTAGGTTTGAGGCATAGAGCTCCTCAAGTGAGGAGTCAGATAAAACGGCAGGATTACCCGCACCGTGGCATGCGTTCTTCGAGGGAGATACACTACGGTAGAGGTGCACAAACTATTCCCTGGGGCTCCTTACTTGAGGAGCTTTGTACCTCACCCGAAAATGTTTTTTGAGCAAATTAAAAGTGCATTCCGATGAACAAACCTATGGCCAATGTACACAAAAACTCAGGTTGCAAAAACACGAATTACATTCCGACGGGTTTGGGTTAAGGAGTCCGGTCACTTAGAAAATAAAATGCCATAAGCTGCTACCTCTATCGTAGCACGTGTCGGGGTTGACTAGCGAGGAAGCAGGCAGGTTGCCGGCGCTACGTACTCACGGTGAATCGGCACGGGATGCTGGACCTTGTAGTATGACAGGTAGACAGATAGATTAGGCTTTCACGTGTGCTCTTTGAGCGACGTTTGTAAAAGGTTATAGCAACAAATACTCACTTGGTGGAGTCGGCAATTTCGTTGTCGGAGAATACGTTGTCGGCGGATCCCACCGAGAGTCTGATGCCGTACTTGTTGCTTTCGAATGTGTTACCAGATACACTGGCGTTGAAACTCTCCATCATCGCCATTCCTGCGTCGTCGTTTATGCGTACCAAGTTGCCTATATTACAGTGAGACACGAAGGAAGACGCCGGTTGTATTTTAGGGTTTGTCGCAGCAGCCATTATTAACACATACAGGCTGCACATACATGCCAGATTGTGGTATGAAATAAAATTTGACACCAACCAGACTGGTGTTCGCAGAACAAGGGAGGTGGTCATCCAAGCCGCATGAGTAGCTGGTACTACACTAATATTTGGTGTGCTGAACGCGTAAGCGAACTGACAACACACGCTAGAACAGGTTCGCTTTATTTTCGCTATGGACGGACACCTCGTCGTCTATTGGTGCCTCGTCGGCGAAACCCCGACTAAAAGGGATGTTCTTCGGCGATTTATATGGAGACACAAAGTATATCCTACCGGGTTTGCCCAAAGAGCAGGTCTACACTGCCTGTATGGCAGGGTGAGATTTAAACCTGTCCTCTCCGGTCACACCGCAAGTTGTACTCATCGGTAGCAAAATCGTGTCATACCGCCATTACGAACTTAACAAATGCACGCTTTGAACAGACTTCTCGCCCTACACCGTGTACACTTCCGGCGACGCATATCTTCGAGAGCTAATTATACGGAAAAATATTCATATGGAATTGAAGTTCATGCTAAACATTGTGGCTTGGCAAACTAAGTGATGTCAATGCACTGCAGTGTTAGTATATTCGATGCTACGTTGAAATGTAAAGCGTGTGTGCATACCTAGAATACTCGGTAGTAGACGATACCCGAACCGCCTGTGTTCGTCTGCATTAAGCCTGTTGCAGCACAGATCGACAGATACATCAGTTTCTTACCCTTTACAATGGCGTCATCGCCGCTGCGGTAAAGGAAGATGCCCACCAAGTTGCTGTGCACCTCGTTTCCCTGATCATCAATCGGCACGAACACGAAAGACAATGTGTTGCGTTGTTTGACGACAAGGCTCAAACCGTAAGCGGCGTCCAAGTCCTAGATGAAAAAAAGCGATTCTTATGAAACAGAGCTGGTAATCCAACAGTTGTACAGCAACCCTAATGTCGTGTTGCCTCGCTCGGGAGTTGTGTCATACGTGTTTGATCTGATGATCAAGTTTTGAGCAAATGTCTGCCTACAATGGACTTATTATGACGTCGTGTGAAGCCGCGTAGAAGTTGCCGGCTAATTCATCTAGACAATACACCCCAACGCCGATGGTTCGAGAGGAACCAAACAATGTAAGAGGGACATGCTAGTCGAGACGGAGTTCAAAATCGCACATACTTGGATGGACACTCCGTTACAACGCTTGGAGGCGATGATGCCGTGATTTCCGTTGTTGTAGACCTGGTTGTCGTGGATAGTCAAAAAGTCGCTGTCATCGTGGGCGTGGAAGCCGTACGCCGAGTTGTCGTGCACATGGTTGCTTCTCCAGTCTCCCTGCTGATGGCCGTACGTGTAGACTCCGATGTAGTTGTGGTGTATGCTGGAGTTGTAGATGTTGCCGTACACGTTCACATTGTCAAACACTTCCAGGTTGCTGCCGTCCGTGCAGTATCCTCGAACCTGGTCATGTTGGTAGATATATGTTAGTTTTTCGCAAATCAACGGGTAGAACGTGGAAATAAGAATCAACCATACCGTTTCCTAGTACAAAACCAACGCCCCACGTTCAAGCCCATGTGGCACATTGTCGAATGCCAAACAAACCTAACAAAAATTCAGCATTTTCCAGTTTGTGTGTTGTAACGGGTTTGTACACATCCTCTTTCCCACACACAATCTGAGTTGAGTGTATCTGTTTTGTATGAGCTCCAGGGGGGTGATCAAAGCTCATCGTAAGGTTCGTTCAACATATGACGTAGAAAACGTACATTGTATTGCCATAAGAGAAGATAACAACCGGTTCGAGTACGAAGTGTTTAATTTTAAGAGTATCTCGGTATTTGTTTTGGGAATTGTTCAGGAATAGCTTGGGAATCTGGTCGTTTCATGCCACCATAACCCCCACCCCCCCTACACATCCCAAAACAAGGCGGCCTAGCCCCTGTCCACGCCCACACGCCTCGCGGGACTGACCTTATGGTGGGCCAACTGCCCCGCTATTTGTTTTTTGTTTTTTTTAGTGTCTTTATCTATGTTTCGAACTAGTAGTTTTGCTTTGGCCGCGCGTACACGCGGCGTATTCATCCGACTGCCGCGAAGTAGTGGGGTCTAACCCCAAGCACATGTTGAATCATGACTCAACAAAAAAACAAAAGTCATTATAAGGTTTAGGTCCTGTTCCAACTCATCGTACGTTTGATTTGGGATGGAGGAATTTATGCCTGAAGTATGGAAGTGATCGCCGGGATCGATGCGCAATGTTCGACAACGTCAATAATTTTGAAGAAGTACAGTAGTGTAGAGTTCGGATTTTGCTGTATTGGGATACTGCAGTAAATATCGACAAGCGGATCCAAGCTGTATCCAAAAGGTGAGAACACGGGCTTGCCCTGCTTTTTCCCGGGCCGGGCCGTCATTCCCGTGTGCGGTCTGCGCTTGCTCTGTTGGGGCCATTATGTACCTATATGGGGCTTGTTTCGCGATAACCCCTACTTGCCGTGGCTCGTCTCTGGTGAAAATGACGAGCGTGTGCCGATGGTGGGTTGGCACCTCGGACAATTTGCACTGACTCGATAGGCGCCATAAAGCTTCTGTTAAGCTCTCTAAACCAGTGTTACCTGCACCTGCGACATCCCCCCTGCTCATTATACACAACCATACCAATATCCCCCCTGCTCTGCTCATTGTAAGGCACGACATCGCAGAGTTGATACATCGCAATATCATAAAATAACCAGGGTACACGTCGGTATCGCTTTTTTAGGCGGACACAGGCGGGGCAGTATTGGCATATATGGCGGTAATTTTTTCGGCGGTAGGCGGTTTTTCGTTTTTGGCGGTAATGACTTTGGCGGTAGGCGGTAAACCAAAATATGGCGGTCGTTTTTCGGCGGTAATGCAGAATGACGGTAATTTTTCGGCGGTAGGCGGGTTTTTGTTTTTCGGCGGTATTTTTTCGGCGGTAAGCGGTGATTCATTTTTTGGCGGTATTTTTTCAGCGGTACTGTATTATGGCGGTATTTTTTCGGCGGTGAGAGGTTTTTCGTTTTTCGGCGGTAACGCAATGGTATGCCTCAAACCTTGGCGGACCTGTATGCATACCCTCTTTTTCCGACAGTATAAACGTTAAACCGTTAAAACCTTGTGCACGTATACCCTTCGAACTTCGAACGGTTGGTTTGGTGAGTTAATTTGTTAATGTTATCGCTTCAATTTCCACGCCAAAACACCCGCTAAAAAAATAAAACTTGAAAACCAGCAGGCGAAACTGCGGCTAACGGCTATCTACAGCAACCTCATTCAAAACGAAGGACAAAGAGAAAAGATAGAGACAAAACATTATAACCTATAACCCTTACTTCCGAAAAGCACCCTGGGCGTGGTGGGGTGGGCAGGTGTGCGCGCGTGTGGTCTCCCTCATCCGCATACAAACCCCGGTTCTGGCATGTACAAAGGAGCCAGCCTATCCACCCAGCTATGGCGTTGGTTTTTAGGCGGTAATGACACATGAGGGTACTTTTTTGGCGGTAATGCATTATGGCGGTATTTTTTCGGCGGTAAGCGGTAATTCATTTTTTGGCGGTACTTTTTCGGCGGTAATGAATTATGG
>JBBMKB010006120.1:2570-17641 GCA_037833945.1 Alaria marginata | reverse complement strand
CTCCCCGCCCGCTGCTACCGGCAGTAGCTCGTGAGGGTCTATTGCCGTTGTTCCTGGTGCCTCGGAGAACTCGTATCCAACGAAAATACCAAATAACGAGCCACAGAGCACAGCTGGAAATCTCCCATGAAGGGGTTTCGTTTTTTAAAAATAGCGGAACGCTTGCTCGATCAAATGCAGTACAGGGCACCTAATAAGAAACATAAATATTGACCCAGGCTGAGTTTCTTATTTAGGAGGGGGGGTATTCTACACTAACTTCAGCATAAAGGCTCCCGAATTTCTTATTCTACTGTAAATCTCAGCCTGCGTTTCTTGTTAGCCTGTTTCTTATTAGGTGTCCCGTACTGTACACCGCAATCCCTAGTCCCTGTTTGTTTTTTCAGGACGGCCAGCACCCCCCAGAACCACGCGCCATTTCCCGAACGCAGAACACCCCTACACGCCACCATAGCTTCACGTGCAGAGACGAGTGGTACTGCGCGCGTGCTGGACTAAGGAGTTGGCGATCATGGCCGAACCCGAACTCCTGACGAAGGAGGAAAGGAGAGCTCAAGAGAAGAAATTAGAGGAGATCCCCAAGAACAACGGAGGCTCAATCCACACGTAAGTAAGTGCATTGTTTTGCTCCTATTCGTTCGTGGTGTGGACAGCACGTGAGTGCATGGGTTAGCAGTGCATGCATCCAGTACCAACCACTATGTGGTGAGGAAGATCCTCTCGTGCATGGGTTAGCAGTGTATACTCGGCACCCAGTGCCATCTACTCTCAGATTGCTTTCGCCCGTGACAATGCGTGTGTTTTGACAGCTGTTAGCAATGCTATGGTAGACGAAACCAGGAAACAGAAATGGCATATATTTTTGTTTTTTGTACTGCCCAAATTCGTATAACGAGTTTCTTATTTTCCAATCTTATCGTGTTTTGTGTTTGCCGGGGGGTTTCTTTTGAGTTGGGAGGACGTTGGAGGGAGAGGGGTTACCGCAATATTTGAATTCAGCGGACACACAGCACACACATGCACAGCACCGCGCACATCCTGTTTGGTGCCATCACAGCCGTGCCACTCGCTAAGCCCACATGGGAAGGACGGAGGTTGGCATGATGGCGCCGGGTAACATGGGGCTTGCTTTCCCAGACTCGAGCTTTATGGACTGAATGTTGGATAGGGCCGCAAGAGAGTTTTAAAAACACCGCATAACGAAAAGCTTGCTCGCATTCATCCAGTCCCCCGCCGTGTACTACAGCGCCGCGGCGGTGACAGTGGGCTTGGAGTCTCCAGCCACCGCTATGAACCGGGATACCGTGTCAGAGACCCATAGAGTATGGTGTGTACGGATGGTGCGGGATGTTACGGCGAGCTTGACACGTGTTATTAGGCCCGCCACGTTATGCCTCTTGTGCGAGGTTCACAACCTCAGGCTCGGCCAGCTCTGGGACCGGACAGAACTGGTGCCTAGTTCGTCTGGCCAGGCGATTTGTGATCGAAATCCAGAAATTATTTTTGAGATTTCTGTTGTTGGTCGATTGATAAGAGTCCATAAATCGGATCTGGCACGAAATTCTACCTGGATCTCTCTATAAACCCTGTTTTGTGGTTTCGTCTCCCATAAGAGTCAGCCTCAAATAACGTCACAAAAACGAATACCGGAAAAAGTTTAAACAATGAAACAAAAAGCACACCCAAGATCCTCAAGTGCATGGGCACCCAGTGCCAACCGCTACGTGGTGTGAAATATCTTCTCGTGCATGCGATAGCAGTGCATCCTCAGCACCTAGTGCCAACCATTCTCAGATTGCATTCGCGCGTGACAATTTATATGCGTTCTGACAGTCGTTAGCAACGTATGTTTTGGTGATGTGATGCTCGAATTTCAAATAATGTCGCAAAAACGAATGCCGAAAAAAGTTCAAACGATTTTAACGAAACGCGCACCCATGATCCTCAAGTGCATGGGTTAGCAGTGCATGCACCCTGTACCAACCACCACGTGGTGAGGAAGATCCTCTCGTGCATGGGCTAGCACCGCATCCTCGGCACCCAGTGCCAACCACTCTCAGATTGCTTTCGCGTGTGACAATGCGTGTGTTCTGACAGCCGTTAGCAAAGTTTTGGTGTAGTGATACCCGAATTTCAAATAACGACACAAAACAACTACTGCCGAAAAAAGTTTTAACAATGAAACGAAAAGCGCACCCATGATCCTCAAGTAAGTGCATGGGTTAGCAGTGCATACACCCAGTACCACCCACTTCGTGGTGTGGAAGACCTTCTCGTGCATGGGTTAGCACTGCATCCTCGGCACCCAGTGCCAACCACTCTCAGATTGCATTCGCGCATGACATTGCGTGTGTTCTGACAGACGGTAGTAGTGTTTGGGTGATGTGATACCCGAATTTCAAATAACGACACAAAACAACTGCCGAAAAAAGTTTTAACAATGAAACGGAAAGCGCACCCATGATCCTCAAGTGCATTGGTTAGCAGTGCATACACCCAGTACCAACCACTACGTGGTGTGGAAGACCTTGTCGTGCATGGGCTAGGTGTGCATCCTCGGAACCCAGTGCCAACCACTCTCAGATTGCATTCGCGCGTGACATTGCGTGTGTTCTGGCTGCCGGTAGCAGTGTTTTGGTGATGTGATACCCAAATTTTAAATAACGACATGAACACGACAGCCGAAAAAAGTTCAAAAATCGAAACGAAAAGCGCACCCAAGATCTTCAAGTGAATGGGTTAGCAGTGCATGCATCCAGTACCAACCAATACGTGGTGTGGAACACCGTCTAGTGAATGGGCTAGCAGTGCATCCTCAGCACCCAGTGCCAACCACTCTCAGATTGCTTTCGTGCGTGACAATGCATGCGTTCTAGCAGCCGTTAGCAATGTTTTGGCGATGTGATACCCGAATTTCAAATAACGACACAAAACAACTGCCGAAAAAAGCTCAAACAATGAAACGAAAAGCGCACCCATGATCCTCAAGTGAATGGGTTAGCAGGGATACACCCAGTACCAACCACTACGTGGTGTGGAAGATCTTCTCGTGCATGGGCTAGCAATGCATCCTCAGCACCCAGTGCCAACCACTCTCAGATTGCATTCGCGCGTGACATTGCATGTGTTCTGGCAGCCGGTAGCAATGTTTTGGTGATGTGATACCCGAATTTCAAACAACGTACCAGGGACGTGGTAACAAAAACTTTATCACGAAAGAAATTCTAACAATATAACGAAAAGCGTATCCAAGATCGTAACAAAAAACAATTTCCTCGAGAGGTAAAGTCATTGGTCTATACTCGTACCTGTCAACGGCTTGACTAACCATAACAGAGGCAGGGGGGCACCGCTTGTGTTTCGCCCAAATAGACGTGCGACGAAGGCTGCAAACATAATTTGTGCGAGTGCCGGTGATCCGCCTAGCTTTTTGCAGTTATATGATGGAGATTTCACTCGGACTGAAAAATCCTCTTAACTCCCACCCTTCTAGTATACCTAAGCCGCGGGATTGGTCATCGGGTAGCCCTTTTTATTTTCTCCAAATCAGGTTTTTGGAAGAGGTACTGGTATAGCGCTCCCCACGTGAGGAGCCTCATATTAACAATCAATGGTGTCTTTAGCTGATTACAGTATCATATTATGCGTCGGGAAAGAGCAATCGTCGCCTTCGCTGCCGCAGTCCCCGCAACCACCGGCGCACTACGGCAACGCCCAGCAACATTTTCTAGCAATGCCCCATCCTCTTCTCTCTTCGCCTTCTCCCGGAGAATCTTCATCTCCCCAGAGCGCCCTGCATCTACTCATGCTACGATCGGTGCCACAATGTGAGTCGGGTTCGAAAAATGATGGGGTATGATTAGCTGGGTTGTCTCTTGGTAGCCAGTCTCTTGGTGAACGGCCAGCCGGTGCTGGGCTTTGGGTTTCCGGCAACGGGGCAGCAAACCACACCGCCAATGATGTTCGGAGCATGTACGGCTGGGTAGAGATCCCCCCCGGCAAGGAAAATGCGTTGAAAGATGATGGGAAGACATTGCACGGAAAATACCGAGAAACGTGCCACGATGACGGGGGGGGAAGGGTGACTGACGCGGTTGGATTCAACATGTTTTCGCTCCACGACGCCCTCCCAAGGCAAAGGGTGGTGGCGTACATCTGTTCGGAAACCGTCTGACCATCGCTCGTTGACGAGGCCGGGGCATGTTCGTATGCTACTCGAATTGACCCTACCCCCGCTGCAGTACTTCCTGACTTTGCCGAGTCTGGTATCCCTCTCGCCCCCTATCCACCTTCTCGCCCCCCCCTCTTAGCACAGATGAGGCAGGGTACTTTCCCATCTTAGTGTAGAAGGGCTAGCGCCTGTGCGTTTAGGCGCCTTACCCGCCGTTTCAGGCCTAGCGCTGCGGATTTAGGTTTCCCGTCCGTCGTTATAGGTGTAGTACCTGCAGCTTCAGGTTTCCTGCCCGCCGTCACAGGCGCAGTACCCGCAGAATCAGGTTTCCCGTCCGTAGTTACAGGTGTAGTGGTAGGTTTCCCGCCCGCCGTTTCAGGCGTAGTACCTACGAATTCAGGTTCCCCACCTGCTGTTCCAGGGGTAGTGCCTGCGGAATAAGGTTTCCCGCCCACGGATTCAGGTGAAGCAAGCGTAGTACCATCGGCGCAGCCCACATCTGAGCCATATACTTTATCAACCCCAAGCGTAGAGGAACCAGTGCTAAATAGTGCATGGCGCGCTCGGAAGTTCGGCTTATGGATCGCCAAGATGACACTGTATACACTGACTCCACCCCCCCCCTCTGTACCGTGACAACGTATGCTCTTCGAGGGTCAGGTTCTAAAACTGTTCCCGTTGGTGACGTAGGCATGACTGCTACAGCTGTCCTTGCGCCAAACAAGGATATGTTTATAGTAGGAAAGTCATAGAATATCATTGATGTGAACAATAATCACTTCTCCTTCGGACCAAAGCTATGGTAGGGGCGTCACTTTTGGGGCCTCTTTTTGAAATGGCTAGGGGGCACTCGCACGAGTGACCCCTTCCTGTTCCTTTGCAGTCTCAAGCTTTTATGCCGATCTTTTAAGCGATATAAAACCGCCATGGAATGATTAGCTACGCTGCGCCGAACAAATAGCCCAACATATATGTTTCAGTGAAGTACAGAGTCACTAGGGCGAGTGGCTCAAACCCGGTAGTGAAAAAAGGTGTGCCCCCCCTACGGTAGCCTTGGTCTTCGGCCATTGCATGAACGTCTTTGGAGGGAAATGACCCGGCAGCACAGCACAACCTTGACAGGTGTGCTGCAACCATGTGGTGGATGCTTGGGAATGAAGGGTGTTCGCGCCTGGGTGACGCAAAGAACAACACCGCGCGCAGAGAGGGCTATAGAGACGGTGCACATCGATCGGTTCGGCCCCTACAAGACGTCCATGGGCAGGTTTGCCTATTTGATCATGCTCATGGGCAGCGTCACGAAGTTGATGCGGCCCTATGGGATGGAGGGGCAATCTGAGAGCATGGCGTAAGTGCAGGAGTTTCCAAAGGCCATGAACGACATGGGGAGGCCGCGCTGCTTCCGCACGGACAACGGCGGAGTATCCACTAGCCACGTTTACGTGGACTACTGCGACTCCGCCGGAATCAGACGCGTGTACACTGCTCTGTCTGAGTCACATCAGCACGCAGCTACCGAGAGTGCAATCTGGCGCGTAATGAAGGGCAGCGGCTGGTCACGAGATTCAGTGAATGTTTCCTGGCGTCGATCTCGCCAAAATCGCTAACGTCAGCGCCAACCGCAACCATCTATGGCTTGAGAGTTTTCGTTGAACGGCCTGCTTCTTCAACCACACCGTGACCAAGGCCAACGCCGGATGGCGGTCACCGTACCACGGTTTATTCGAGCGGCTGCCGGACCTGGAGGTGGTGCCGTTTGTTCAAGCAGAGGCATCCCACGGTAGGGGTGCAGCAATAAGTTTCTGAGCTCCTGACATCAGGAGCTCAATGTCTCACCCGAAACATGACTTCCAAGATTTTCGTTCGCGCAACCTGATTAGCATTTCTACACGCTAGTGCTAAAACAAATGCCCTCGTTAAGTTTTCATACCAACCGGTAGTTCCTCACTTCAGGAGCTAAATCGGCCAGGAACGTTTGACCCCAAAAAGTGCAACCCCTACCGTGATATGACTCAGCAGGGATGATGTGGGTCGACCGGAATATCAAATATGATGTCCAATCGGTTACAAGTTTGTTCGCCTTAATATCAGCCACAACCTTTACTCGTCCACAGTTACAGTGATCAAGGCCTCTTCGGGGGGCATCTACTACACCAGCGACATCCTGTGGATGGCCTCCCGTGCGCCCGTGCTGCAATTGCCGGTACCGACCGTCGCTGGGGGTTCAGTTCACGCCGCCGCACCGACAGCGTCGCCGGGGTCAAACACCAGCTACGCTCCGTTACTACCGTCTCTCCAGTCACCGTTATTGCCGTCACCGCGGCTCCAGTCACCGCCATAGCCACCTTCGCCGCCCCAGTCATCAGCACCACTCCTTTGTCTCTATTCTTGCGCGACCGCACCTGAAGCTGCCCCCTGGTATGCAGGTACCCGGTCGTACCCGATCGTAGACGGTCCGATTCTCAGCCACGCAGTCGGTCCAGTTCTCAGCCATGCCGGAGATGTCGCCTCTCTTGTCGCCGGTAGAAAGCGACCAGAGTTGTGATCATGGCGCTGATTGTCTGTGGATGATGAGCAAGACGGCGCTGCTGTTGATGCTGGATACGCATGAAGCCGTCGACGCCGGCCGGCGCATGGAGCTGCCGCCTGTTGGGAGCCGCCAGGAGCTGTCGCCTTCTGTGCAGCACCGCTTGGGGAAACCATCTTGCTGGGGGGGATTGGGGATACTATGATCCATGGCGGCGATTATCGCCACACGCCAGGACATCGGAGCCAGCCAGGCCAACCAGCGGTCGCCCTACAAGCCCCCGGATTGGCCGCACTGCTACGTTAGTTGCCGTGAGGTCCCCAAGAGCCACAAGGAGGCTATGCGGCCAGAGCACGCTCATCTGCCGTAGGATTCGGTGGGGCCGGAGCTATACGGATTGTTGGAGATGGGGACGCTTGCGCCGGTGTAGCAATCAGTAGACACGTGTACCGACGAAAATCGTTCTAGTGTTTTGGAAGGCCGATGAGTACGGCCGGTCCACGAAAACCAAGACGAGAGAAGTAGTGCGGGGAGATGCAGAAAGAGTAGAATAATGTGTTGGAGCGTTGTTTGCGCCCACTGTTGCTGTTTCGAGTGTTCGGGTGCTGGCAGCGATGACGTGTTAACTGCATGTTGACTTGTGCCATATTGACATTGAGCAGGCATTCGTGCAATCGGACCTGAAGGAAACCATGTACTTACGCTTGCCTCACGGTTGCGGGAGGTTGTCGAGGGAGGAGTCGAGGATGAACACTAGTGTGTACGGCTCGAAGCAGGCCCCGAGACAATGGCATGCACACTTTGCTAGGTGTTTGTTGATTTTGGGAGTTTTGGAGTGCCTGGCTGATGCATGCGTGCTTCGTTTGATGGAGAAGGTGAGTGTAGTAATAACTATAGTTGTGCCCGTGGATGGCCTTTTTGCTATACAAGGGAAGGCTGGTTGACACCAGTTGGGTAGGAACTTGGGTAAGATGGTCTCGGTCAAGAACCTTGGACCCGGTACGGTGCATCGAGCTGGTGAGCGTGCAGTCTGCCTAGAGCTGACAAACGATGTCAGCCTTGTCAGCCCACTCTCATCGTTGATCCTCGACTGGGGAGCAGCCTTTCAATACCAACAACTTTATTTCTTGTTGCTTTTGAGCTGAAGCTCGTAATCGGATTAGCCTATCCGCAAGCTAACCGCTTACCTTTCGACTGTCACTAGTCCGCCACATAGATTGCCAACAGGCGGTAGGGCACCTTCGGAGCGGAACAACTGGTGGGAAAAAACTGCTTGGTGCTTCTACGCCGTCATGAGAAGGCAACCCAGATCGACAATAGCAACACTGAGATCGACGGCAACAACAAGTAGATCCCTCGCGCAGTAACAGGAAAGGTATGACAGAGCACCCCACGACCTCTACGCGATTATATTCAGGGTGGCGAAGATGCCAGCATCCTTCGTTGTGTTCAAAACACGAGGGTGCAACCGGCACCAGTGGCGACGGGCGAAAGGCCTGGGAAGAATAGCAAGAGGAGCATCTGAAAGCGATCGACGAGAACGTCCGCGGCAGGGCAGCATAACTGACGGGAACTGCCCTGAAATCCGAATAATATCCAGAAAACTACTCACAGAGGCGAGAGTCAAGCGCGCAGAGGTAGCGATGATAGGCGAGCCTATGACCGACCAGCGGTTCAAGCACAAAGGGTTCTCGCCGGAGTACGAGAGCATTGAATTGATGATGTGTCGTGGTCCAACCTTTGAACTCGCTCAGATCCAGACGACGTTGCGCCACCTGTCTCTAGACAACCTGTGCCGCGGCAACGAAGCGGAGGGTAGGATTGCTGAACCTCGTGTTGCCATGTTAGCGCACTCATTTGCTTGTTTTAACTGTTACAGGGTAGGACGCATCTCGCACAAATGTCCTATGCTCGCTATGATTAACACCGGAGGCTACACCAAGCACGGCCAGAAGGGCAACAAGAAGGAACCTTCTGAAGCGAAGGCTGGATCCGAGGGTGGGGGTGGCGCTGGGGAAATCGGAGTTCCGTCTACAAGACCACGACTTACAGCGACACTGAACGCTATCAGCAGGGAGAGCCACGCCCACGGCGCAACGCTTTCACTACTGGTGCCCTTGACGCCCACACCTCTCCTACTGATGACGACAATACTCTGGTCTTCAATTTCAGCGACGACTCCGCTGGTGGTGTCGTGTGGATAGCGTCAATTAAAGAGCGGGATTTTTCTGCACAACAACTGCTGTGGAATCACGATGCTGGTGGTTAGTAGCACGACAACATAACGCATTCTGGATGACGAGCAAATCCCCGAGTTGGAGGACCGGATAAATAACTGTACGGTGCCTGACGCTCCGAAGAAATCGTATCTGCCCGCAAGAACGGGCTTCGAAGAACCGCAACCGGGATCCTCTCCATCGTCGACTAGATCGACAAGAAGGATCGATTGTGGATTCTGAGCTCAATCGGTTTAGGTCTGGGGCCTCTCGTTTTCTCTTCCCCTGTAGCAATGAAACTTGGAATTGCCACCATCCTCGAGGACGGTAGTCCCCACTTGCGAAAGGGTGGCGTCGTCTTGCCGGTACAGCGACGGATTGAGGACTTGGGTCTGAGTTTCGTTCGAATTGGAGATTGCTACAGACAGTAGAGCTTCATCGCTTGGGACTGTCAGAGCATCAAAGCCTAAGGTCACTGGAGATTCTGCGCCTGGATCGTGGGAGTGGTATTGCCTGGGATCGACGCTGCATCACCATCCGAGGTCACTGGCTATTCTGCCTCCGGGATCATTTGAGTGCTAGTATCGTCTAAAGTCGTTGGAGCACTATCGTCTGAGGTTGCTGGAGATTCTTTACCAGAGGCAGGAGCGTCCTCACCATCAGCTGGAGTATCAACAACAGCCGGAGCGTTGTCACCAGGGGCTGGAGCATCATCGTCAGGATGTGGAGCGACATCACCGGGATTTGCACTTGGTTTTTCGCCCGGGGTCATATATGATGTTTGGACGGGAGTTCCACCTCCTACTTCGACTGGGTCCGCATCAGATTCACAGCATCACGTGGCCGCCAGTACGGCATCTGGTCCAACCACCGAGGACACCTTCGAGGTAGCGTACGGTGAACTCGCCGCTGCTCAGTTGCTCTGTCTCACGGAGAGAGTACCGTGGGAAAACCGACCAGATGTGGCAAAACTCCCGTATAAGTGTGGGAACTTCGCCGACACCGATAGAGATTCAGTTCGGGTCTCAGAGGAGGAAAAAAGGGTGATCAATCATCGAGACCCTCGGTACGCAAGCATCTAGGGTGATCATAATTTCGACAAAGATAATCATTGGATCGTTATCGCAAGTTGGAGCATTATCGCCTGGGGTCACTGGATTGACATCACCCGGGCTTGCCGGAGCAGCCGCATTTGGGGCCACTGGATACACATCGTGTTTTTTATCACTGGAGCATCAACTGGATGAACAACATCACATGGGGTCGCTGGATCATCGTCATCTGGGACCATCAGATCATCAGCTGAGTCGTCTTCGCCAGGGGTCGACGGATCGACAACGCCCTCTTCACCCGGGGAGCCACCAGCTGCTCTTGAGCTGCGCCTCAGCACCGAGACCGACTGTGAGCTGAAGGAGGTTGACACGTCCACCGTAGCACAAGGAAAACCAAGGGCAAACTCCGTGGCAGGACCTCCGGACTTCGCACGTGATGGCGGAGAACCAGTGCTGACAGCAACGACCTTAGTGTGCAACCGCAAGCCAATCTCGAGCTTCCTCTTCTACCTGGGCTGAGGGGTCATCAGCATCGAGGCGGAGACGCAGACACATGTTGTATAATCAGCAGTGAAGCCGGAATGGCTTCAGAGCTTTAGCATTTATGACAGGAGGATCCGTCATGTTGGCGAGTACGACCGGGAGATTGGCACACATGAGGGGTGATGTCTCTACACAAATGTATTCGCAGTCTTTGGCCGCTGTATAAACGCTGACAGTGCCTATTTGTTCCTTTGTGCGATAGGAACACTGGGAGGCCCGTCCGGTCCTATGCTTGGTGCGGAACGAACGCTCTCACTGTTGACAACCACTACTGGCATATTCTGTTCATGGTCGATAACAGGACCATGATATGGTTCTCGCTTGATTCCAGTAATTCCACTCTTGTCGGTGTACTAAGGACACATTCTACGATAGAGGTTCACCATTTCTTTTCTGAAGCGCCTCACTTGAGGAGCCCTATACCCTCACCGAAAAACTGATTATGAGCAAACGGAAAGTGCAATCCGATGAACAAACCGTGGCCAATCTATACCCAAAAAGGATATTACAAAAAAAGAATGACGTTCCGACGGTTTTGGGTTAAGGAGTCCCGTCATCCAGAAAATAAAAACGCCAAAAATGCTACCTGTATCGCAGAACGCGTCTAAGCTAACCTGCGGATAACTTGCAGATTGTACGGGGCGGGCAGAAATGTTTCAAATTACTATGTGGTTGTTTGTTTCTCCATGTCGGAGCCAAATAACTGATGGCTGGGGTATTGTTCTTGCGTCATAATCGGTAGCGTGCGCAGGTCACGAGTATTATTTGGGACAATACTACACTTATATTGCCGCTGTTTAAAGACGGACATAATTTGTTGCCTGCATGGTAGACCATTTCCCTGCTATTACGCGCATCGTTGGGCAGGTTTTCGAGGTTGCAAAGAGTTGCAGTCAGTATCAAGTTGCGAGTTGGCTGACGAAAGTATGTCGAATAAGGGAATCATATTCCATATCGACTGGCAATTTTGCAATTAGTCATGATGTCACCTCCATCGAGGGATCGTGTTAGTGATATATACTTCGCTAGAGAAGCCTCACCGAGTCGCTGATCGGTAAAATAGTCGTCTATAGTCAGTGTTCAGCAGAATGTAGCGCTATTGAGGCATAAGACGGTAAACAGCATTGTGCGGTCCATCCGTACGTAGTATCATCCCTAGAAGGCGGCGCCCGAATGAGTGCCTCTTCGGAAGTCGGCGAGGTACAACACGTTTGTATGCTGAAGGAAGTTACGAGAGATATTCGTTGGGTGATTGGTGATGTCACACATTAGTAATAGCTATCTTGGCAAAAAGGAGTCGACCCCCCCGAGTAAGCATCAAGGTTGGTTGGTCAGTACGACGACCCGGCGCAACACATCGAGCTGTAGAGAGCGCGTTTTGCCTACAGCTGACATACGATGACACCCTCATCAGCTCACTCCCATCTATCTTCCTGGGTCAGGGGGCGACCTGTTAATATCAACACATTTCTTTCGTCTTTCTTCTGAGCTGACGCTCGCAGTCGGACATGGCTAACATTGATCCAAGAGCTCGCTCGAACGATTGGTTGAATGGGACTTCGACTACCTCCTTACTCCGTGAACGGTGAAGGCCCCATTATCCATTAAAACAATGCACCCAAAACGTTTTTTATGCTAACTCCTTGGCATTAGTGTGGGATCGTTTATTCCAGTAGTAAACGGGTTAGCCCCGCCCCCCTCTCCACCCTTTCCGTCCTGCGACCACCGTGCTACGGCAGACTACTTCTCCTCCCTTATCACCCCGTACCCATCTTGCCTCAACTCTGCCGTGCCAACCCGACCCGAACACCATCATTTTCGAACGCCCCAACGCTACAATACAGCTACCTACCGTATACCAGGTACTACGGTATGTACAGTAAAAAACGCGTTCGTAGTAAATTAATCATCTCTTTGTCCCGACCCACACATTAAAAAAAATGAGCAACACTCTTGGTACTTCACTCTAAACAAACTGCAGTATGCTTTACATCATATCGAGCTGATGTCACTACTATGGGTACACTGTTCTCCTGTATACTTATAACCTGTGCACCTTCATCCTGTGTGAGTGGTTTGTAGAAAATTCCGTCCACTATACGGACACTATGAAATCGTTGCCGCTGATGCCGCCAACTTCGTACCTGCTCCCAAGGCCCCAAGCAAAACAAAAATGCACACTACGTAGCTGAGTGTCGCAGATGGTTACAACGTCTCGTGGCTTGCTTCTTGCTATCTGAGACGGCGTCTGCACTTCCCTTCACAATCGGTAATATTGCGCGAGACAGATATTCTGTTGGCACACATTGCTTCCTCTGTGAAGGTGTGAGTGCCATGACCATGGCTGCTGCTACGTACCACTCTGTCCGGAATTCTAAGGATCGTGCGGTGTTCGTATAAACACCCAAACGGTACGTGCATTTCCGTACAGAGTGGTTTGAGCTCCACTTTCACTTTCAACACGGCTTCTTGCACAATCTTATTTCCTGCCGTTATTCCAATTTTTTCAGTCACGAACGGAGACGACAAAACCCAGCACTTGTGAACCCAGCATTGTTCAAGCGCCAAATCCCCAAGAGCTTGATACGTAGCGGGATGGTCGTCCACGACCTGACCGCTGAGTATCTACTTCTTTCCCTGCCCGCCACACACCCATACCGAACCCGCACAACACTCTCAGGCACGTGGCTGGAAGAACCACCGCTTGCATAAACTAAATCACGACACGCATTTAGCAAATCCCATTGCAGACCCCTTTCTTTAACCAGGCTTCGGAATGTTCCAGGTGACTCTCATTCTCCCAGTTCAGCACACTCCTTATTCGTGTGTAATCGCCCTCGTCTCCGCCCACCGTGAAACCGACAATTAACGGTTTCAACAGTGCCCCGCTCGATCAGGACGCAGTCGGCTCTGGCCACTCTAGCGTTTCCCACTTATCCCCGTGTAGAATTGCTTGCATTCGTTTCCCTTCCCCCCACTTAGAAAGAGATGGCCCGTCGACGGTCGCTGCATCGTTTCACAGAGAGGGTGGCTGGCGCAATATTGTCGAGCTATCGAAACGTTGTCCCACTGTAGAACGTCGTCCTGCTGTACGTCAGCCCTCCGGGATAGGAGAAGGTCGACGGATGCGCACGCTGCGTGGGATAGTGGTCTCGCGCCGTGACCAGCTGTTCATATCCTTGTCTAAATCCTCTTCCACGTTTTCCCGCGTTTTTGGGGAGAATTTCGATTCGTCGAGGTTTGAGTCGTTCAGGTCAATGCCGTGAAGACCGAGGGACTTCATCTGTTGAGCGAAAGCAGGGCGAAGGCGGTGTTAGATAGAGCGGGTGAGGAAGTGGCATGCGGGACCGAAGAATGCGGTCAACGAGTTAGATACGAACGTCACTGTGACGAGGATACAGCATGAAGTAGCAAACCGAGGCATCGGAAATGAAAACAATCCTAAAGCGGCGGCGCCTGTACGGGTTGGCACACTGTTGCACACAAAGACCAGGCAGCACGCGACGGAAATGCTGGTGCTCTCCCGTCCCCTAAGGGTTTTGTGGGGCTACTCTGAAATACTGCTACACTACCGTGTGTACGTGTCGACGCCTCTAGACTCGACATCATCACATCCTCCCCCGCTCTACCGTAGCGAGTTACTCACCCCGTTTGTCCATCGTTAGACGAACGCTGGACCAAGCATCGTATGACTTTCATTCGCCTGGAACGTGCTGCACAAGACGGCCATAATTGTCGTACAGTAGTTGTCCCCGAATAAGGCGGTGGTGCGCGAAACCCCTATTGCCACGGTATCGGGGGCAACCCCTTTAATCGAGGATAAGGCGATTACCGCCTCCATCGCTAATAGGGCGGTCACCGCGTTGTTGGGGTCGCTAGACTACCCCAACAGGGCGGTGATCGCCTAATAATGAGGAAAATCTGGACTCTTAGCGTCCTCTATAGTGCACTACAGTACAGCAGTACCGTATACATGGCACCTGGTAAGTTTAACCCGGCAGAGCGCTGCACGATGACCAAAGGCTGTCAAAGGCGATACGCGCGACGTTAGAAGCTGCACTTTCCAGCCAAAATAGGTCGGACTGATGAGGCTCCGCAGCTGAGGAACTACCCGATATCATTAACTTACCGTTTGTGTTTCATACCATCACTCGATGTGTCCTTCGGATTTAATACTGCTATATGGAGCTCCCCTTACAATCTGGCCGCCCGGATCTTTGGGGCGGTAGGCTGTTCGCGTTTGTTCGCGTTTGCGGGGTAGTAAGCACTTTCCGGGTGGGATCAAGGTACGGGCGTAGACCCAACCCAACCCCTATCTCTATCCCTAACCCTGACCCTATCCCTGACCCCAACCCGGACCCAAAACGGACCAGAAACGGGCGAGAAACGCGGCTGCACCGCTTTTCGAGATTTTTTATTATTCCGATCTGCGGACCGAAAACTGATATACAAAACGATCGGCAGAAAGCTGCGCCTTGGAACAGGCATTGCAACAGTGCTTTCAGACTTCTGAGCAACGAAGTCTACCTGGTGAAACATGTACCTCAGGGATTTCATTTTTG
>JBBMKB010006009.1:0-17643 GCA_037833945.1 Alaria marginata | reverse complement strand
CCTCACTTCAGGAGCTCAACCGGTCAGGAACGTTTTACCCCCAAAAGTGCAACCCCTACCGTGGGATGACTCGACACATTCTTCCCCATTATCACGCTGTACGTTGATGATATCTAGATCAATGAACGCAGCCCTGCAGTAGTCAATGGAGGCCATCATGGATGCGATGACACTTTATGCGTTCTCACGCTGTACGTTGACCACATGGTCGTCATCAGGGAAAGAAGGGTTGAAACGTTTGAAGAATTTTCTCATGGACCCCTTGTCTGCGCAGACGCGTTCTACGATAGAGGTAGCGCTTTTTGGCGAATGCACTTTCTGGATGACGGGGCTCCTTAACCCAAAATCGTCGGAATGTCATTCTATTTTTGTAATGTACTTTTTTCGTATAGATGGGTCGCGGATTTGCGCATCGGATTGCACATTCAGTTTGCTCAAAATCATTTTTTCGGTGAGGCATTGAGCTCCTCAAGTGAGGAGCTTCAGAAAAACCATGCTGCACCTCTATCATCGCTAAATGCGTCGATTGTAGTACTTGAGCGAGCCTGTCTCACGGGGTGATGGTAGTAGCTAAAACCTGCATGTTTCCCGATTCTATATAGTGCGGGTGCCCGCTATATCGCTTGGCACCTACCCGCACTATAGAGGGACCTCGACTGTACTTGACCGACACGTGAAACAACGGTTCGCGCTTCGCGCTCTCGGCCTACGACGGCTCCTGCCGAGAGGGCTGATTTTTTCTGCATCAACCATTAATACGAATAGTGTAGGATCACACGCCCGGGTGAGATCAGGTCCGGTTGGGGGGTCAGGCCCGGTTGGGATCAGGTTCGGGAGAGTGTGCCTCTTCCAAGAGGGATCAGACGTCTGTCTGTCTTATTGAGCTGGTTTTGTTTCCCTGCGTTTTCTTATGGTGGGTAAGGTTCCCTATTATCCAGATACTTCTATTATACATCTACAAAGTGGAGGACTCTACTGGTCCCTTGACCACAGACTAGATAACGACGATGATTGTGTTAGACCAGCGACAACGTACAACCCGTCGCCCCGGTGACGTAGTGCCATAACAGTTACCCTCGAAGTCTACTCAGGTCGAGGTCATGGGTTCAAGCCCTATACCGCCGTGTGGTGCTTTTTATTGGGAGCCAAAAATCGACACGGATAGCGCCTAGCGTTTGTACGCAAAATTGGACGCAGGTCGACAAGGGAAGAAAAATGCTGAAATACTCTCGCGATAAAAATGTGGGCACGTATATACCGTCGTAGTGGAGAGGAAGGATAAGAGCCTGCTTTGTTACCTCCCATCTGAGTTACGACTATTACGGGGGAACGTAGTTAATAGGACCAAATATTGGTAGTAAAAATAGAGAAATATATAGGTTTTTGTGTATACCGTAGGTCCTATTAACTACGTTCCCCCGTAATATGATAGGGATGGAGAAGGGGAAAGAAAAGTGCGAACACAATACGCTGTACATGGGATGAGCAAAAACAAAACAAAAATAGAACAAAAACGGGCCACTATTAATGGGAACGGGAACGGACCCACTGCATTTTCGTTCTGGACTGTTCTCTTTCGGCAGTCACGATGGTTTCCAGAAAGCGGTGGTCGATTAGACAAAGTTTTCCCGGTACCACTGCATACAGTTGAACGCGCAGGCGCATAGCCCGCTGCCAGAAACGGAACCATTCCGTTTAATAGTCGTTTGAAAATCGGTGGCTTCCAGATGCGCAAGTCGATGCGAGTCGACAAGGGAAGGACGTGATGTATGTACGTAGTATGAAGTCTTCTCGCGATGAAAAGGAAGGTACGTAGGGTACGTAGTGGGGAGGGGGGAGAAGAGCCAGCTCGGCGACTTCGGATCTGAGCTACGTCTAGGGAAGGAGAAGGAGAAAGAAAGAGTGCGAAGATAATAGATGGGGTGATCAAACAATGTATCATACCACAGGTAAAAATATCAGCGAGCCCTTAGAGATTAGAGAGACGGAAACCACCATAAATCAGTGATCGGATAGACAGACTTAGGGTAGGTTTCCCGGTACGCACGGGCCGGTAGGTCTCCCGGTACGCATAGGCCGGGCCACCAGAAACAGAACCATTTCGTGTTTATCCAGAAACAGAACCGTTTCGTGTTTATACTCGTTGACTATTCTATTATATCATATGAATATCGTGGTGGGTTCCTGAAATAGTATAGTATGTGCGGGCCGTCATATATGAAAACCACCAGAAAGCACACTGTGGTGGCTGATGGTAGCGGTTGGCCAAGTGCCAAGTGGGTTCCAGACAAGGCAGCAGTGAGGCCCCCTCAACAGTGCCGTTTGAATAATGCCACTTCGTCTTTAGCGCCGTTGAAATCGCTTAAAAAGACTGAAACTCTATTAAAGTTACGTAGTTACCCTATTCCTAATAGTGCCCGTGCCCTGAATAGTGCCGATTCCCTGGATAGTGCTGGTGTATTAGGGTGTGGCACATATCATACTGGCACTATTGGGAGCCCCCCACTGTACGTCGGTGTTATGATCGTGCCGCTAGAAACGAGGCTATACTGAAAGTGACCGCCGTTTAGTCGTTTAGGGCTGGCTGTGAGTCGGCAGGATATCATGACTTACAAATGTTTCGTAACCGCTAGGAAGCGAAGCCGTCTGGCTGACTTTATTAGCCGGAAAGCCGACTGGCCATTACGAGCTGTGTTTTGATTTGTTAGTTTTTGATCTCGAAGAAACGAGCCTCAACTTATTAAAACGCATCGTTTCATAAGTAATTGCAGGCGTTACGTGTACCCCATCCCATCGAAGGGCAGAATGCTGCGACCTCTTGGGGGCCGCTTGTCAGTTTCCGCGGCGATTCGGAGTCCCGGAGAAAACCCGTATCCCGCATTCAAGAGGCCTTCCCACAAGTAAGGAAACCCCAAAAGTCGGATAGTCGGCACTTCCAGAAAACGACTAACTATTAGTGCGACTAACAATGAGTTGATTCTGCCGACCCACAGCTCTACCGATTTTGCAATTAGTTGTCAGAGTCCGCAGGTGCGAACAGATGAGGTGGGGGGAGGGAGGGGAGGCGTTGCACTTGCGGAGCACATACAACCATTCCGGAATAAATGTAAGGGCTGTTTGGTATTCGACCGGCAGAGGGGAGGCGTAAACGCGAGGGGAAAATGGGCAGCGCAGCCACTTCCCCCTTCTCCCCCCTGGTATTTTATTCAGGTTTAGGAGAAGCGCATACACGCGGGAGGGAGGGGAAATAAGTCATCCAACGGTAGGGGTGCAGCAACAAGTTTCTGAGCTCCTGACATGAGGAGCTCAATATCTTACCTGAAACATGAGTTCCAAGACTTTCGTTTCTTGCAAAACCCAATCAAAATTTCTATCCGCTAGTCCTACAACAAATGCACTCGAAAAATGATCATACCAACCGGTAGTTCCTCACGTCAGGAGCCCACCCGGCCAGGAACGTTTGACCCCAAAAAGAGCAACCCCTACCGTGGGATGACTCAAAGAGCAGCCCCCCCCCCACCCCCCTAGACTGTTTTATTAAACTCAAAGCGTATGGAATATTTCCCTGGCCTTTCCACAACCAATCGGGTTGCGGCAGCACGACGTTCTAGTAGCGAGTGGTGTCATTGCGCACCCTGGCCCGATACCCTTGCAACGACCTCAAGCAAGCATAGAGTATTAGCATTGTGTCTTTAGGGTCATTCTTATCAAAGCCTATTTTTTGTAGCCTACGAGTGCTCAGTGCTATACCAGGTATACACGTCTTATTATTGGATCTATATTTGGGAGGGAAACTGTACATTTCTTTAAGGACGGACTGTCGGACAGTACGACAACCCGTAGAGCACATCCTCTATAACAATATCTGCCCGTTTCCCGAGTTGATCTGGTGACGGCCTCGCTCACTTCGATCACTTCTCCCTACTCTTCTTTTCTTTCCCTTCCTCCGTGGTTTCCACCTTTTTGGTGCAAGGATCATTTCCCAAACTATCTTCTCTGTTCTTCTCCATCACAAGTGATATTCACAGACACATACTTCGGTGCCACCTCTCTCTGCAGCTCTCATCACAGAGTCAGAGCCTCGACACGTACCATTGTTTTGTTATGTTCTGCATTGAGGAAATGCACCCTCAACACGCTCGATCGAATTATCCCACACGGCTTGCAAATAAATACGGCTGACTTTTGATAAAATTCTCGATCTCGCAGAGTGTAACTTGCACACACCGTATCGGCCCATTCGTGAGATCTTTCAAATCCGGCTCTAGACTAAATACATCCTTATCCTGGCGGAACGAGAAGGGGGTGGTGTATATTTCTTACACCTTATTATCACACAGACGGCGAGCGCCTAGGCTACATACATACATACATATATATATATTAATATGCTTTCTTACTTTTTTCTTCAAATTCTAGGCTAGATTTGTCGAAGTATTAAGTGTGTTTTGGTACGAAAGGGCCGATAGTGGAGAGACACATGAGGCGTCACGGGGAATGCGAACTGCAGAGAAACAAAACAAACATAAGAAGAGTCGTTATCAGAAAACGACACATTCTGTAATACGATAATAGAGGTTCACCATATTTTTTCTGAAGCCCCTCGCTTGATGAAGAGCTCTATACCCTCACCGAAACAATAACTTTGAGCAGACTGAAAGTGCAATTCGATGAACAAATCCGTGGCCGATCTATCCAGAAAAACATATTGCAAAAAATGATTTGACATTCCGACGATTGTGGGTTAAGAAGCCCCGTCATCAAGAAAATAAAAACAAACGCCAATGAGTGCTATCTCTATCGCAGAACGCGCCAAACAATCAATCGGGATCCCCTTCGTCAGGAAGACGAGCACGACAAACTGAACTGGAAATGTGCGTGGTCTCTCCATATAATAATACAGTACCGGTAGCTCTTAGTGACATGACGTTGGTTTGTGCTTAGCCCATGGGGAGCGAAACATCACAACGATTATACGGGGAACATACACTTGAGCATAAATATAAACCAAGCAAAGGGTTGTCACAAGAAAGCAACCATCCACTCGCGATCCTCTTTGTCAGGAACTTGGGGCACGACGGATTTAACATCGCAGTGCGTGATGTGTGTGGTCTCTCTCAATTCAGCTCCTGGGACGACGTTGTCCGTCGCTAATGGTAATGAAACAGCACAGCAAGAAAACTAAGGGGATATATCTGCACTACACGAGACGAAACAAATAAACACTCCTACCCTATCACAATGAGAAAGCACTCAATCAATCGTTGTGGTCGCTTTCATGAGCATGAGCAAAAAAACAATCATGATTGTGATCCTGTCCGCCAGGAAAATGATTTTGACGTATCGAACATTATGAGTGCGTGTTGTGTGTGGTCTCTCAATTCAGCTCCTAGGACGGCGTTGTCCACAGCCCGTCGGTCAGGAAAAATCACGAGGATTCTACGGGTAAACATGCAGCAGATAAACGAAAACAAACGAAAACTCAGGCTGGGCTCGGCGACGTTAGACAGAAGCCCCCCAACCTATTGTACACACCAAGCACAAAGAAAAGACACATGCCACTTGCCAAAAGTACGTACCACGTAGCGTACGTACTACATTACACGCCACTGCATTACGAGCGCGCGGTTTAGCCCCAGGCTACTGCCGAAAACACTACTTTTTCAACCACCAGTACTACTACTGTTAGCTGCACTGACTAAAAGCCTTACCGTTAGGAGTGTGTCTGCTTCCAACGAGGCCGGTTGCCAGAAAAAAAAAAATTAAAGCAGCTGCAAAAATTAAACGCATATACCAGGTATATATAAAAAAAATCTGAACAAGAAAACCACCCGTAGCACACTCCACATACCACCTCCTCCCGCCCTTCGCTCTCTATATAAAGCACACCTATCATCAATCAACGCCTTTTGAGTTTGCTTGTCGTAGCCTATCGACTACCGACGTCTAAAAGTGGAGCCTCATGTTTTATCTTCAGTCAGACGCCTTTTGAGTTTGTTTGCCGTAGCCTGTCGACTACTCACGTCTAAAAGACAAACCACGTGGAACCTCATGTTTTTCCGTAGCGCCAAACTGGACCACCGAACTGCAGTGGGAAACGGACCAAACAACTTAGCTCGAGGTTTTCTTTCGCCACACCCACACTTAACACCCAACCAAGTCTTTCCACCAGTACTTCTTTTTTTCGCACCCCTTTTTGTTGATATCTGTATACACAAAGTAAACGCCAAAACAAGTATAACTAGCACGCGCTAACACAACTATTCCTCCCGCCCTAATGCTCTCTAAATAAAGCACACCATCTATCCCCACAACCAATCAAAACACACCAATCAATCTGTACGGTCGCATCCTACTCGCACGCCCAACGCTCTTGGGAACTACCAGGTACAGCATAACACGCCTCATGGAACCACCCCGCAAAGGATCAATTTCCGAGGTGATGTCAACTAATAGCATGTTCCCCCAAAACGAAGGGGATATACAGCTGCTTTCGGAAATATTTCATCGAGATCTGTCATACAGAGCATCGATGGGCGTTTGCCCTCCACATGCCGGCCGTCGACAAAAATCGGCATTGAAGTTCATCTGCAAGAGTGTTTCACACACTGGCATACACCGTACAAAACACAATAACCACGGGTATAATCCAATGCTCATCCGTGTTTCCAGGAATGATAAAACTTGAAAAACTGGATTACGACTGGCAAAACACATCACACAACTTTGACTAGGAGGTTTTGGTCCCCCACCCCGAGTCCATCCATCACCTAATGCACCCCATTGATCGGGATGTGCTACACCATAAAATAGTGTACGTCTTTATCAAGCCGGGATACTAATAAACACTCTCAATGCTCAAAACTTAAGCCAACTGAAAGAAATCGCGACCCGCCGCAGCCACATCAACGTCAAGTCTACTCTGGGGTACCGCGATTATCGCGATTTTCGCCCGAGACTTCATGGAAAAGTGCAAAATATATCCATCAGTGGACTGGTCATTGATGACGAAATCTGAGTGGAATGCTGGTTGGTGTAGCCAATTCAAATCAGCGAGATCTGAATCGTAGAACAACGACATTTCCACTTCAATTTGACGAACTCGGAATGGAACAACGGCCTAATGTCTCCAGTAAGAATCGACGAATTCTGAATGACGATATTCCCTTTCCAAATTGACCAATATAAGAAAAACCTCCAGTTTCAAAACCGGCTGTGAAGGTCACGAATATCCGACAATGGGGCCACCGTGCGTCTATCATAGTCTGAGCCGACAGCAGTCTCAAGAGCGAAGTTTTATTGCTGCCGCCACCACTTCTGCATATTTACAGGCGTACGCTGCCCACAAAACAAGGATCTCGGAAGCGGCGGCCTCTCCCTACTTTTAAGTCCACAGAACTCTACACACCAGGGTTCTACATTTAGCTGTTTTCAAGGCGACCCCCCTACCCCGGAAAATCCCTCCACGGCTGGAAACCCCCCTGCTTGGCTACAGCACACACCCCTCGACCAACCCTTAGGACTGCACCCACTCACGTCTTTGGGAACATGAAAACTAGTGTGGGATCGCTTAGGAAAAGGGTTAATAGGCCGATCGACGCAAACCCCTGGAACGCCAAACTCTTTCGAGCAACTCCACGAATCCTCTGAGGAAGCACTTTCGCAGTAGTAAACAAGCTACGCCGATCGACGCCAAGATCTCTTCAACCCTAACCTTCGACCCGGAAATCTTGGTGTAACGCCTAAAACTCTTTAGCAACCCCACACCTCCAACTCCGAAATCTTGGTGTAATCCCCGACATCGTTACCATTGCCCACAATGTACAGCTGGTTCACTCCAATCTTCTCGACTTCGAAAGTCTGGAACAACTCCGTCCTCTCGCCGATCTTGCTCTGATACACGGGTGTCCACGACCACGCGGCCGCCTCCTGCGTGTACATACTGAAGTGAGGCTTGGCCAGGTCCCCGTCGAAGAACGCAATCTTAACCTTGGAAACCCTCTGGTCTCCCAGGAAGCGCATGATGATCTTGTCGTTGTTGAGGTCGTCCACGTTGGCGGTGTTGAAGGTGGACCAGCGGGTGTTGAAGTTGCCATCGAAGAGCACGCTCACGTTGTCACTGCCGTCAACCCGGACGGTAGTGGCCGCCAGCTTGGTGGGAGTGGGGCAGACTTCACCGGCCAGCGCCTGGAGTTCTTTGCTGGCGGTGGCCTCAAGACCACCGAACAGCGCGTTCGACTCCGCCCCAGCGGATCCGCAGATCTCGATCTCGGTCAAGGCGGTCCAGCTACAGAGGGGTGAAAGAGATAGATAAACAGGGGTGACCGAAACGTACCGTGGGTTGTGTTTGTTAGAAAACAGAGTGCTTGCTTGGCACAAGTGTCGGGTGCATGTAGCTACAGTGGCAAAGAGGGTGGAGGTGATTCTGTTCAACCAAACAGTGACTGACCCAAGGGTGGTTGGAAACGAGATTGTGTTTGCGAGAGATCAGATTGAAACCATGGTTGACACGAGGGTTAACAGACATGAGGGTGTGATCGTGAAGGCAAACATGAGTGATTGGCAAAGGCCCGAGGCGTGTGGATTTGCACCGTCTCTCTTGTCATTTTTCATAGTTCGTAGTTTTCATGGGTTCCAGCACACAAAGAGCAGGACAAGGTCAGGGCCTGCCCTCTCAATGCGTGGTGACGGAAGTGTCATTTCCAATTCAATCGGAACACGTACATTACAACCACGACACCAATTTCGACTAGCTGATGCATTGAAGAAGGTACCTCAGTGGCTCTTCAGGCCCACTTATAAAGCACCAGGCAAAGTTCAACTTGATCGCGTGTTGACAGAACAAACATGTTTGTATGTCATGTAAGCCGGCTTTCATCAATATAACCCCCGACACCCAAGATTGATTTGAAAGTCCCAAGCCGAAACTCACTTGTTGTAGGTGTTTCCGCGGCTCTGGAAGCGCACGTACAGCGCCTTCTTCGACGAGAAGGGGAACGACTCGATCACGTCGAAGTCTCCGGAGGACTCCTTCCGCGAGATGACCGTCGTCCAGTCGGAGTCGTCGGCGGACCTAACGGCAAGGTCGAACGTCATGATTCGCTCCTCGCTCGCGGCCTTCATGAAGAACCCGATCGACACGCCGTTGACCTCCACCTCCTCGTCGAGCTCGAGAGTGATCGTCGTGCTCTCCCTGTTGATCGAGAAGTAGGTGTCCAGGTCTCCATCGAAGAGGTCGTTGGCGGAGGTGCCCGACCCGATGTCATCGAAGTGCTCCACCTCAACCTTCGAGACGCCGAGCACCGTTCCGCACTGGCCCATCCCATCGTCCCCCTCGTTGTCGTTGGTCTCGATCTGGAAGATCTCTTCGTTGTCGTCATCGCCACCGTCGTCGTCGTTACCGTCGTCATCGCTGTCAGCTCCGTTAACGCCGATGTCGTCGTCTTCGGAGGACCCACCGTCCCCGAAACCGTCGAGGTCTCCGGGGGAGGAGCTGCAGCTGCCGAGGGCGACGTCGGCGGAGAAGTCGTCCTCGTCTTTGTAGGTGCCCACGGCCTGGTGGAAAAAAAATGAAGAATACGTGAAACGAAGGGGCCATCGTAAGTTATGGTACCAAAGAAAAACAAACGTCGATCTGGTGAAGTATGAACAATACGTGAAACGAAGGGGCCACCGTAAGTTAAGGTACCAAGGAAAAACAAACGTCCATCCAAGTTACGATACAGGGAAAAACAAACAATTCATCCACAAGACTTATGTCGTGGGCAAAAAATGTTACATGGTACATACATCATGGGCAATACATGTTACATGGTACATACATACCAGGTACAATCTACAGCTTTGTCGACAAGGAAAAGCGCAACTAAGGGAACCTTGAATTATTTGTTAAACAAATTATCAACGGTTCAAATGGTCAGCAAGGCTATCGGTATTATAGGTCGAACACTGACATACGCACAATATATGCTACCTGTTGAGCGCAAACTTCAACTCCATCCCTGGATTCAACGCAAACACTGCAAGGGAAAAAACCACCCCCGTGAAAGTTCCGAACGAATCACAGTTCAACTTCGGCCCATGAAAGCAACTCACCAAGGTTGTCCCGGACACCTCGTTGCCGCACACCACTCCCTGATCCTTCTGCATAACGTTGAATCCGGCCTTATCCGTGTTTTGGATCTTGTTCTCGTAGATGTTGTTCCCAGTTCCATACCCCTTGTCACCTCCAACGCGAACACCAGCGCCAACGCACTCGGCGATCTCGTTGTAACGAATGGTGTTCCCAGACCCGCGAAGCCCGAAGCCTCCCGAGTCCGAGTCCTTCTGCTTCTCGCAAACGTTGTTTTCGATGAGATTGTCGGTGGATCCTTCCTTGACGTCCACGCACTCGTTACCGTAAGTGCGGAAGGTGTTGTGATGGATCCAGTTGTTGCGGCAGATGTCCACGTCGATGTCGTCGGCGTCTCCGCTCCTCAGCTTCACCTCGGGCGCCTGGTTTTAGATGCATATTTTGGAGGCGGTGCAGGGAAAGAGTGCAGGTACGCGGAAGCCGTTATTTAATGCGACGTTGCTATCGCACAACACGCTGGCCAAACAGGTCAAACCTCGTATGTACGCAGGTTTGATTGTGACCTGTCATGGATTGGGTCCGTTAACTAGCGGGATCGTGTCACTGTTTCCCTCCTATTTATGGACTTACTGGATAAAAATTAACACTTCATGCTGGTTTGGTGGACAGTGCAAAACTTGTTTCAAGTTTAGGTACAAGTTTGGGAACACAATCGCTGTAACCCACGTGGTCAACTGGTTTAGCTGTTAGTGGACAGTGTAAAATTGTCTCAAAATTTAGGTACAAGTTTGGGAACACATTTCGCTATAACCCACGTGGTCAACACCTGAGGTTCAACCTACGGTAAATGCTTACCTTGTCGTCGTTAACCTGGTCGAGCGCCGTCCCAACGTAAATACCCTCCCCAACCTTACCCCCGCCCCCATCCTCGAAGTCCTCCTTGCCGCAGTTCTGGATCGTGCACCCCTGCACCTCAGCGTGCGTCACGAAGTACCTGAAGTGGATGCACTCAGAGTTGAAGTTCTTGATCTCCAAGTTGAACAGCTGGAGCCCGGTGACAGACGACTTGAGGCCGTTCTTAGTAGTCTTCTTGTCTGCGCCAAGCACATAGATGGCGGTCGCGGTGTACTCATCGCCGTGTTGGCCGTTGAAGCAGATACCGTCCACAATGTAGTAGTCGTGGGCGATTTGGAGCACCCGGTCTTGGGTGTTGCTTCCCCTGATGCAGGCTTCCGAGTGGCCGGTGATGGTGATGGGCTTGTCGGCCGTGCCGTGAGTTACGGTAAGGCCGTCGTGCTTGTAGTCGCCCTTCTCGAGGTAGCAGGTGTCTCCCGGTTCCACCACGTGCAGGCATGTCGCCTCGAAGTCTTCCCCAGCGCTGATGTTGATCGTTCTAGCCGATGCCGAGGCAAGGAGCTGCAAGAACCACACAAGAGGATTCGGGGAACGGTAGAGGGTAAGGAAAATGGCACATCTACTGTATTGGTATGTCAAAAGTTTTGCATATTTAGTACGGATCCTCTTGTGTACGATTTATAAGAAACCGAAAGGTTGGTTTCGGGCTACATTTCCTTTTTGAGAAAACGTGTGTCCTACACATACTTCAGTATAACGTAAGCGAATGCTTTTTTCACCCATGTTTAGGCGAAGTTTCGTATGGGACTCTTTGTTGTGAGAAGGGCGGTAGTGCATCAGATGTACACAGGTTTTGGCGTTTTTTTTTTTGACAGTCAGTAAAGAACGAAAGGACCAAACCAGCCGAAGAAAACAAGGGGACAGGAACCATGTATACTATATATAGCAAACGTGGGGAGCTATTGAACGGCCGATTATTGGACCTATCAAGCAATGTGTATGGACAAGGTCGATATTGCAGACTGCTACAGGTCCCTTTAGTGACATCTAGACCGGCGTGTAAATTTTTGTTATATTCGGAGGGGTCAAATTGATTAGGCCAATAACTGTATTTAATACAAATGTTGAAAATTGAGGATAATTCCTGCTGCAACGGGTAGTTGCTAACGTCAACATCAATCCGTGTCATGCCTGGTAATATAGCTCGTGCGGACGATGCTTTACGCAAAAAGGGCAACCTGCACAGTATGGTAGATACATATGAAGGGTCACCAGCACGGATAAGCTGGGTTAAAAGGTGGCACACGTATTATATAGTAGTTCTACGGCGGTTGACGTGAAGCTCAGCCTATATCTTCGGATATCAACGGACTAGTCCGTTGTCTCGACATGTACCGTTTCTCGTAAGTACTCGTGAAAGCAAAAAAAAAACGTCACCAGCACGCACGTCCTTGACAAGCACAGCGTTTTTGTTACCCTCTTCATCGTGGGCGGTACTCCATGGCGCACCCCCCTTCTATATTTACGATGTAAACGCGTACAACAGACGATAAATGTTTCGTAGTTTGACCCCCAGAGTTTGTCTCATCTATATTGATATGGGGCAAACATCACATAGGCACCGACACTACTAATAGGTGTGCTCGATATGTATCGATCGAAATAACCGTGCATTGTTAGGACTACAAACACAAGTACACGACGTCTATCATTTCGTTTACTAATAAAAATACTGAACCGAGTACTGTAGCTCACCATGAAAACCGATAGTAACGAAGTCTTCATCATCTTCGCGAAGTCGTAACCCGACTCTGCTCTGGTTGTCCCTTTCTCCTAGCCTGACTGCCGCACCTAACGTCTGTGACAATGGCAAGACAAGCGGGGGCGCACGTTGAAGTATCGCGGTTAGTGCTCGGTGGTCATCGCATGCGTCGGGGGATTATGAGCTCGCCTCGGCGAATTATCACGAGACCGACAGCTTGCTCCATGAAACAACGACATAAATCTGACGTAACAATCACGAGCGGGGTCCATGACTCAAAGCTCGGGCGGGGTCGGGTTGAAAAGAACAGGCAACAGCCGGTTCGAGTCAGCAAACAAACGAAAAACATTTGCGTAACGCCAAGGTTCTTCGCTATGATTGCGTCTCGCACAGCCTCATCGAAGCGGCACGTTTAAATTACTGTAGAGAGCCACGTCTTCGAAGACGTCGTTTGCTCTCCGAGGCCGTGACTTATTATTTTAGAGCCGATTCACAAAAAATTAGCGGGCGAGAGCTGTCTCCGTTGCCACTTGCAGCTCCAGTGTTTTCAAAGGTGCGACGTAAGAACTCGTCAATTTTTGGTGGGTGACTTGTTCGAGAGCACTAATTGTTGACGTTGCGAGTACTACTGTGTACCAAGTGCGTATAATACTTCGTGCTGCCGCTGTGTCCCCTCTGCGTACATATCACCGCATTGATGAGTTGATCGCTATCTAGTCGTTGCCACCCATGTGTTGATCGCTATCTAATAATAGTCGTTGCCATGATCGTGGCCACCATGGATAAAACACTGCTTGCTCCATGATACAACTATGGATGAAAACAGATGATACATTGGGAGGGAGTAATCCGTTGGAGGTTCAAGTACAACACAGCAGTCAGCAAAAGATACCCCAACGGCTCCATTCGGTCGGTGACTTGGCCGATAGTACTGATTGCTAACGCTACGAGCACTACCTTACCAAAGTGCGTACAATACTACGTGCATCCCCTTTGCGCGTAGAAATATGTGTTGGTCGTTATCTATTAATAGTCGCTGCCACCATGGATGAAACACTGACGATACATCGGGTGAGAGCAATCCGTTTGAGGTTCAAGTAGAACACAGCAGCAGTCAGCAGCAGATATCCCTAAGGCTCCATTCGGCCAGTCGCCAAGGCACGGGTGGAACGCAGCAAGGTATACAGCAGGGCAGTCTACGCGTGATTCATATTAAAAAAAGGCAAACCTTAGTCTACATGCGCAGTGGAACGATCTCAACAACAGTATCAGTATCAATAGTCATGACGATGGCGCTATCGGCTACGGGTGTCATATTTATAGCATGTATAGCAGGAACACCTACAGCCTGTATAATTCGGGCGAGGGTTAGATTTACGCTGGTTCTAATGGACGTACAGCATCATAGCTCACCCCTAAACACCGCGATTCCCCGTGTTGTGTGCTTTTGAGGTGGATTGCCCAGGGTTCAGAAAGGGGGCAGCAACGGCACGGGGAAGTATCTGTACCTTGTCAGCATTGCTGCTTTAGTCTAGACTGTTGGTAACTCTACAGAGTGCTGCTGTTCTAAATACAAAATTAGGTGCAGCAGCAGCAGGTCAAACGTCGAAAGTGCAGGATGGCTCTTCAGGACAAATACGTCATATTGTCCTGAGCAGTATCGCCATCAGAGAACGATATGTTGTACTCAATCAAAGCGGTTATATCATGAGGGAATTGCAGAATACACACTGCTGCTTGTGTTTAGACTTACCTCGAAGGGTTAACGTATTTGCAGAATATTCGCGCTTACTGCTTAGAATAGAGTGACCTTTCTACTCATCAAAGTTTTCAAACACACAGGAGCAGCACCATTAAGTGGTACATTGAACAGTCCTGCCCACGACGCCGTTAGTCAAGACACTAGAGCGTGATAGATCACTGCGCTCACCATTTCTATCTGGTAGTTTGTGACCACGGAGCTCGTCTCTCTCGGAGGCATCGGCACGGACTGGATGTAGATTGGTAGAAATATCAGTTTAAGGTGAAGAACACACACACACACACACACTTACCAGATACCTGGTAAGACTTACCAGCGCAGTGTAACAAAATATAAATATAAATATGGTACCTGGTATTATTATGAAAAAATGCATAACATAAGCCGTCGACGTAAAGTCGGTTTATTTTCGGATCGCCCGCAACAAAAACATCATATCATTTTACCTGGTACTATATACCATGGTGTCTGGTACATGAGTATTCCATTGCTCGAATACGAAACTTCCCTCCAGAGGTATAAAAGAGGTGCCCATAACGAACTGCTGTTAATATTGTTTTAGAAATGGTACCCATGTTGCGCGTAAATGGTGGAAGCTTTTACCCCAGAAGGGAATCTTTATCATATGTGCAAAAGCTCATGTACAATAATACTAGACTCTTCGAAACGCACCCAAAAACAAACCACCGTGATATCACATTACACGAAGGACGCCAACAATTCGGTGATCATCTACTACTACTTTCGATGGAAGAACTGAAGCTTTTCTTGTGTTCGCACTTTTGTAGTTCACAGCAAGATGCATTTTTGGCAGCTGATCTGTTGATGATCCACACTCCGCACCTTGCCAACGGATTGCAAACAAACATAAAAACTGCAACGCGAAAAAAAAGTAAAAAACGCAGGTCAAGGACGGCAAACAGCGTTTGCACAGCGAAAAACAGTACCAGGCCGGGGGTATAAATGCTAGCAGTAAACGTTTTTTTAGTCTTCACCATCAGCGGCACCGTTCAGTAAGATGGCGCAGTAATGTTCATGGTTTGCTGTCTGTGGAAACAATAATTTTATTCGAGCTCCCTCGGCGCTCACATACACATGGCAAGCGAGCGTCCTCTAATATTCAGTGACGACATGGTACTGCAGTAGGACTCATATTGTGTTCATAAATCGGTCCACAGAGCTTGCTCTATCTAGGATGAGCATCAACACGGACACTGCTTGCTGTGTATGAGCTGGATGTAGCAGGGTGGACACAACAGTTTAATGTGAAGAACACATTTACTGAATATAAATAACGAGCGAGTCTTGACCCTTTTACAACTGGAAACCCGTTTTGGGGACACGTTTACTTGATAATAGTATAGGGACGGGGTTCGGGGTTCTAAAGGGGTCAAGCCCCACCTTGCTTCCTGTGGAAAACCTATGTACGAAATAAGACAGTGTTGCCCTGTGGCGAATCATTTACATATTAAGAACATGTTGTCTTAAGATATGATGATAATATTTTTTTAACAAATAAAGGCTGGCACTTTCAGGATAAAACATAAAGGAAATCCAGAAGCCGATGAGTTAGGGTGGAACACACCACACCAGCTCTCTCAAATAAAGAGCTTGGCCTGGGTTTTATATTTGCGTTTCAAAATGTGGTGTCCTGTATGTGTCGAACGTACGCGTATTATATACTCGTAGTCAAGTCTATGGAATTACCAGCAAGGGAAGAGAGAAATCAATATTCGACATTTTGCACCTGTAGCAATCCCGTAACGTATATACTTCGTATCCGCTCTTTATAAATCAAACAAAGACGATCCGACATAATATCGCAAATTGTCGGATAAAGCGATAAACGATACTTTTCACTTTCTCTATCAACTGTTTCGATTTCGCCCCCAAAACGTCGGATTGGATTCGGCGAATCAGTGAATTCGATGGCGGCTGGCTAAACCACGGCAATAATACACGAATTCCTCGTGTTTCAACTTGCAACTAAAATGTGTTGCTTGCTACCTGGTATGTATGATATCACATATATTTCTAGGTGCGACGCCGCAGTTAGAGAGCAGTAAATTCCGAGTTCGAGCACCAACACAGAAAGAAGTCTGGTATACGCAACAACTACAACAACTATATAGCTGTGAGCTGCATAATTCTGAACATATTTAATGACACGTTCTAGCTGTACATTCAGCATGAAATCGAACGTTGTCCCTCTCATGAATGAAGGGCTCTACTTAAGTAACTGCGCGTTAAAAACAAAACTTCAAGTGTCGGTACCGATACCAGTAACGGTTACAAAGCAATATGAGTTCGGGTACAATGTCATACTGCTTTCTCCCCAGAGTCATACAGCATAGTTCCGGACCTTCCTGTCTATTTGTCTCGGGGGTAAGACTCCCCTCGCTGGATAATCTACGCTGCTGTTGCACATCCTTTGCCTCCTGATGACACAAAACCTCCATGTACTCACCACAACTAACTGACTGTAAATAGTCGCTCCCTGGTATACCTGGTATGCTCATATACTCAATAACTACAATAACCAGCTTTCGCACCTCTTCAAGATATCATCTCGGTAGGATGCAGAATCACGATGGACACTGGGTTTGTAGAGATATCCTTGTGTAAAAAGAACGGATTCAGTGTCAAGATAAACATATACCTGGTACCTGGTACAAAACACTTGCTAACAGTTGCTCAACCTCTATTTACGAAACACCAAGAACTACATATTATTGAGGGCCACAGCAAGCAGAAGTTGGAACTTTTGTTGCGCTCATAGCGGGTTACATAGTTTCGATGTACGGGACGATTTTATGTGGACGCAACGACTTAATTAAGTCGTCCAGTTGACCCTGGTACTACTGTAAATACCATTAATAGCAGGGGAGTCACCGGCCGATATCCTTTACGAGGTGAGGACATACACCCCCCGTAATCACGCGCGATCGGAGCATTAAACGCAGCTTGTAAATATCATATCATATGAGTTTCGACGAAGTTCTCGATCTCACAGCTGATGCGGCTGAAGTGCCATTCAATTTTTTGTCAATATAAACGCATCAGGTATCTGACGCTGGCGTCCCCAGTGGCTCAGTTGGTAACCTCGTAAACCTTATGAAGGCTAGATTGCGGGTTCGAATCCCTCGGGAGTGAAAAATTCGCAACTAGCGTGGAAAGCGATACTTTATTCGT
>JBBMKB010005898.1:0-17653 GCA_037833945.1 Alaria marginata | reverse complement strand
CGTGTGGGGCAAGCCCGGGCGCGTTTCGTTGGCGTGTTTTCACTATACCCCCAAATGGCCGAAAAACCAGGGGGTATGCCCCCCTTTGACCATTACCCAAAAAAAAACATGAAAAATATGGAAATTTACGACAAAATGTCCTTCGATAAGAACGGGCCCCTACGAAAGAAAGAAAAAACGAGAGAAATAGAAAACGAAGCAAGGAAGATAGTTACGTAGACTAGCCAGCAGAGGGGGTGTAGCGAGGTAAAGGCAAGCCAAACAGCGCTACGAAAAAATCGAAAGTACGCGTCCAAGCCAAGGTATGCCTATCTGATTAAGACGACACACAACCCATCCTATATACCAGTATACTGCTGCCGATCTATCTACGATACCTGTTACTATTGGACAAACCTGCCATGGCAGAGACATGATACTTCATCGGTCACCGTAGAATATCCTCCCTTTTGGTTTGGCTAATCGTCCGAGACCGCGAGAACATCCATCTGGCACACAACACAAGCAACGCAGCCCGTGAGATACTCGAGCCGATTTTCGAGTATCCTTGCCGTGGAAAGAACAGTGCTACTAATACTACGGTATCATACCGGAGGGGAGTAAACACGCACAGGGAGAGAAAAGAGCACGAAAGGCAGAGCGCCGCTCGCTCATCAAAAAATCTTGGTGCGACACCGCATCACACACGGCGCGCACCGAATGACTACTAGAGCTATGTACGTGAATAATTAACGTGATATTGTGATATTGCACACGACACATGCTACTTTAATCAGTATACTAACACCATTAGTGTTCGCCTTCTGAGGCATATTATCTCTCACTTGACGAGCTCTATACCTCACCCAAAAACCGAATCCAAGCAAACTGAAAGTGCAACCCCGATTAACAAAGCCGTGGCCCAGGTATACATGACAATCACTTTGCAAAAAAAGAGTGACATTCCGACGATTTTGGCTTTAGGCGTCCCGCCGTTCATTCAGAAAATAATATTTTGGCAAAATAAGTGCTACACTAATATTAGTATTAATATGGCACGCGCCAAACACAACAAATTACGCGCGATGCAAGATACATTTATACATACGTCTGAACGATAAGGCAGGGAAGGAATGCGTCGCTCATATCGAGGCAGTGCCTGCAACAATGTCCAAGAGGATGCGAAAAAAGCCTGCTTGCTAATATTGGCTAACAACCAACTCAAGGTGTCAGTGGACACCACACACCATGCCGGAATTTTGTGGATCAAAACCAATAGGGTGGTGACAACTTCGACCGGACAAGGCTGCCCTTTTCAAGTCCGACCTCTAAAACACAAACAAAAATGCCTTCCTGGAGAGGCACATAATAGAATATGCTCGGATATTCGACGTGCCCTTACAAAAAGGTCACAACCTCCCTGAAAATGGAGTCCTCACGCAACAGCAGCAGCTGCTCCACTGCTGCCACAAAGAGCGTCCTCCCGTCCAGCCTCTCAATCCCACCCGCCTGTCCAGCACCGCCGTCGCTCAAAACGCTGCATGGTCCAAGCCTCAGCTCTTCTGCTGCTCGTGCTGGTGCCTCCGGCAGATGCCTACCTCCATCTTCTCCTTGCCGGTGAGCTTTCCCCTTGCCCAACCATAAATCGCTGGGTTTTACGAGCAAGGCGGAGTCGAGCATGTTCCCTCGACGCTTCTTCGGGCCCGTGGCGACATCAGGGATATAACCAAGCGGGGAGGAAGAGCTCGCGCCAATCCTCGCGCCAATCCTGGCCAACCAGCGCGCACGGCAGAGAACGAGCCAGCCGCGGCGGCGCCAGACCCGATCCGCCGGTGCCGTCCCCAGCATAGTTCGGATACTGTCTTCCGCGAGCTTGTTGCGGGCGATCTCTTCTGGCAGTAGCTCTTCACCTGCACTGCGCACGAGGGCGCCGACAATTTCGGAGGGAAGGAGAACGGCGTTGTACGCAGCATTTTCGTCCGCGCCCCAATACAGCAGCAGCTGCACCGCACGAACGTGGGAACAGGTGCACGCAAAGTGCAGAGGCGTGCACCCGTCAAACCTTAGCTCAACGTTGGCCCCGGCCTGCAGAAGCGCCTCGAGCGCGTCGTTGTTGCCTCGCCAAGCGGCGAGGTGGAGGTGCGGAATCAAGTCAGGCTGGCGGTATTCCACGTCGGCGCCAAGGGCGACGAGGTCGCGAATTGTGTCACGGTTGTTACGGCGGACAGCGTACGGCAGCGCTTTGTTGCACATACGCTTCCGAACGTCCTCTGCTTCGCCCGCGATTAGGACCTGTAGCTGTTGCCTCGTGTGTCCTCCCCACGCAGCGGCATCGAGGCAGTTGGATCCCGCCAAGCTAATGCGGCCAGCAGAAGCACCGCCTCATAGCAGGGCCACACAAGCTCCAACTCCGCCATATTCAGCGGCCACATGAAGCGCTGCGTACGACACGTTTCCGGTTCGGAGAAAAGCAAATGCGGGATTGGCAGCTGCGCTCAAGCCAAGCAGCTTCGTAGCCAAAGAAGTGCTAACAACACATGCATTCACAGGACCTCAGTCAACGGAGCGCACTCAACGGCAAGGAGGTCACTTTTCAGGTATTTTGCAATTGAACAGTGGCTCAAAGCTACTAGCGCCAGCGGCTACGTGGCTAGGTTATTCGTTTAGGGTCGCAAATGTTTTTTCTGTGTTTGGGCTGTTTGGTGTCGTGGTGAGCGCCGTCGCCATGGAACGAGGTACGGAGCGGCTTGCTCGACTGGCCAACTCTCGGTAGGAAAAAAGGGGGTTCCCCGCCACCGTAGGCCGAGTCTGCTACATACCATATGTGAGACCGTTCGAAATGTTTCCCACCTACCCCGCAGGTACCTGATTGGCCTATCACGTCGGAGTTCCCAACGCAAACGTTGCCAAACGAAAGCAAGTCCTCGATCACTCCGGGGTGGTTGTTGGCTGCAGCTAGGTGTAGAGGCGGGAACTTAACCCCCTCTCCCCTTGCTCCCCCACACGCTCCATTCAGTAGCAGGAAGACCACAACGCCGCGATGTCCTCCCATACAAGCACGATGAAGAGGAGTCCGCCCCCCTGCATCTAACACGTCGATGCTGGCTCCTGCACTGGCAAGAGCCCTGACCGCAGCATCGCTCCCTGTCGCGGCCGCACAGTGGAGCGCTGTTTGGCTCTGACGGGCGCTGTTCGTCTCGTGGATATACGGCCCTGCCTCCAATAGTTCCTCCACCACGGCTTCATTCCCGCCTTCCGCGGCCAGGTGCAATAGCGGCGGCCGTCGCCACCGTTCCGGCGGCGTTTCGGTCTTCACCCCTGCGGCAAGCAGCCGCTTCACAGCAGCTAGGTTGGCGGCCGCGGCACAGTCAAGCGGTAACTTGAGCCAATCCATCAACAACTCTGAGTTCGAGCTCTAAAACACCAGATCCACCAATTGAGTCTCCACGCCTCGGATCGATTGCCTCAGTGCGGAGATACGCTCGGACTCGAAGGCATCGTGGACCCATGTCGGTGGGACGGATGACGAGCTCGAGGACGCCTCCACACCGGAAGAAGCTGGCTCTGATGCTGACATGGTCTTCTCTTGAGGTGGGGTTTCTCCTTCAGAGGCGTATCTGAAAGGTTGGGAGGGCCAGGAACGGTGCGAAAGTGGTTGTGGGTAAATTGTCAGTGTGAATGGTTAGGGGGTGTATCATAAACACCGCCGTGCCTCAATTGGACTTGAGGACAACAGCCAGCGTCAAAACAGCAACAGTCCACCGTTCGGGGTCAGGCTCGGCTAGGGGCCAGGGCTAGAACAACTACGGTAGGCGGGGTACCCCCATTTTCGCGTAGCAATAGTATAGGTACCTCGCCCCAAAACGGACTTCGCTCAAAAACGGACTTTAAAACGCTCTATCGGCGCAGCGAAACTAACGATTCCATGGTATTGGTGGTCTTGATAGTGCCTATCACGCCGGCGAAAAGCATCCAAGCTTAATAAATACGGTGACCACTTGCGCGAGCACTAAAAGTGCTATAACTCGTACCGTAGCCTTGGTCTAGGCCCATACCACCGACGCGTGCTACAATACTATTAATAGTATAGGTATACTACAATACTATTAATAGTATAGGTATACTACAATACTGTTAATAGTATAGGTGTACTACAATACTAGCAGTAGTATAGGTATACTACAATACTACTGATAGTATAGGTATACTAGTATTAGTTAAATAGCACTTTTTGGCCAAAATACGTCATGAATAACGGGGCTCCTTAACCCCAACTCGTCGGTAGGTCATTCTTGTTTTGCAATATGAGTATTTTTCATATCTAGGCCATGGGTTTGTTCATCGGGTTGCGCTTTCAGTTTACGCAAAACGAGCTTGTGGGTGAGGTATGGAGCTCCTCCAGTGAAATAACATACCTCAGAAGGCAAATACTAATGGTGTTGTTAATACTGATTAAGGTAGCACGTGTGTTGCATCTGGAGCAGCTTTTTGAGTTTGCGGACGAACCCAAAGCCCGAGAAAGACCGGTAGGCGTTAGCCACTTCGGTCTCGCAGTTGGCCACGCCAACGGTCGAAAATACGGCCAAGCCGTCGAAACCTTTCAGACACAAGATACTACCGCATCACTGATCTTTCTACATCCGAAGGTTCTCCAGCCGCCAAGCAACGCCGGTACGTCAAGACTGGCAGATTGCACTTCTGTGCGTTACGTATTGCAGGCCGGTACACTTCAACGGTACTTTGGTACATGACCGACAAGCTTGGCAATTGCAGTAGTAGCTGGAGTTTTCGACTGCACAAGTATGGTCTACGTTCCAGAACGACGTATTAGCTCGGTGGTGGTACAGCCGTACAGGTCGCGTTTTCGTGCAAATAGGTATCTCGCCAAGGGACACTGACGCCATCTCGTGCTCAAGGGAGACTGCACCATTGCCAAGGAAAAGTAGGTCCCCCATCGCCCTGCCCCTCCCCAAGGTTCCGGAGCCATGCATGCGCTCTCTGCACGAATTTCAGCGTTGGTATATATAGTGCACATGTTCCAAGAAATACATCGCGGGCCGCACTAGATAACCGAAAACCATCGCCGATCATGCTATCGAATACTATGCATACGACGTTTGGGAGGCAAATCTGGCACGTATTTCCCATTAATGGTGTCGTGGCTCTCCTTCTTCGTTCAAACCCGCTTTTAGGGAAGATCCTACCAAAGAACAAAGCCACATATAACCAAGGCCGTTCACACGAAGACGTGGAGGACGGAATGTGGTAGCTGATGAAGCATCTCCCTGGTACGCGCATGCCGGCCAAGTATTCCCCAAAAGTCAGTCCGCCTCGATAGAGAAACTACAACTGCGAAGGGGAAGATATCCTGCAAGGGGAGAAGAGCAGTGTGACTTCAGACCGCTTTATTTGACGGTCGACGTGATGTTCGGGGTACAACGCCTGCAGGAGTTACCCAGGAAGGGTACTTTCCCTGTCCCCCCTGTACAAGTGCTTCATCGATATCACCAAAGACTGTGCTAACCCCCAAGTGAGCTGTTCTATTACAGCCCGTTTTGGTGTACCGGCCATTCGCCAATGCTACGACTACATCCAAGTCTATTTGCGGCTGCACCACGTCGAGTATTAAAATATGTCGGACGTGGAGCGGTCCTTTGGCAAGAACGTGGACTTCGCTACTGCTGCTCAACGCTATATTGACGGCGCGGTGCTACCCGCAATCGCAGAGCGCTTCAATGCGGGTGCAGCGTTTCGGTGAGCAAGCATGTCGCACCTCTTCCAACGTCAGAAAGAGAACGAGGGGAAGCGCGACAAGCCACGGGCTACCAAAGTCGACGGCCGGGAACAACCGCAGACCTTGCGGGGATGCTGTACGCTGCCGACGCGGGCGGTAGCGTTTCACGATCACCAGAAAACTTGCAGGGTATGATGACGGTGATCGAGAGGGCGCAAGCGGCGGTCGGGTGAAATATTTCAGACACAGATGAAATAATATGCAAGCAACAGGAAGAAGCCAGGGAGGTTTCTTGTCGAGATGCAGCAGTACGAGCGTGAGTCAGAAAATGTTAAGGTTCGGGGGGGGTCGCGTGGCTCAAAGGCACAAGGCATCGGAGAAGTCGAGAGTTTGTGAGGCTATTTGTGTGTGCCAGCTTTTGATTTCCGTCGCTCGCGGTATGGGTGTCAACCACTACCCGTGCCTTGCGTGACCACGGCTTGTCCAGAAGGCAAAGAGGCCCGAAGGAGGGAGAGCGAGGCGGCTCACAGGGAGAACCAAGGCAGTGGATCAAGGCCGAAAGGGGCGCTAGTGGAGAGGTTCCTCGACCTACGGCGGCCGTGTATGTGGTGTGCATCGGCGTCATCAATCGACTGGCTCTCAGCATAGACAACAAAGCGCAATAAAAAAAGAGTCACTCTTGAGAGAGAAAGTGGACTGAAAAAAGGGGGGACAGGCATACAGGTAGTAGGTAAAGATCCAAACTTCGATCGCAAAGGCCTCAGTAGGCACTGGGGAACAAAAAAACAAGTTAATGTAAAACCCATGAAGACAATGGCAAAGAGCAAATATCTGTCCAATCGTGTCTCCCAAGCATTCCTGCAGCAGCAGACCAGAGTGGCAAATGAGGCAACAGTGACGCAAAAAGGCCTCACACTTGCAGTGTCTTAGATCGTGTACGATCAAAGTCATGAAAACATTAGGATTACGTCAGAAGAAGTGAGAGGAGGAGATACTGAAAAGACTCCACAGCTTTCAGGTAAAGAAGTGTACTGTACGAATCGCCGTACAGATGGGTCAAAAATACGCACTGCAGCACGGCGACCGCAGACAACTCAGGACGGCTTGCGATGAAACAAGCCCCACGAGTGAGTTAGCGCATGCTCGCCCAGTTTTGTAGACGCCGGGTCGATCATGATAGCTCATGTACACAATCTCGCAGCCAGTTGTGCAAGCCGCCGACACACCAATAATACAAGAAATCGGGTGGACGAACAAACTGACAGAAAGACAATCCGCAAAGAAAGGTGATCAAACGGACCCGCGCTTCGCACCTAGACTAGTACGAATAAAAAAAGGCCCTCCCAGGTATACTTCGAAGTATGCCATGAACATGCGCAGTGCGCACTGCTGTGAATATATTTTGTATATACGCAGGGTTAGTCGGCAATGCGCGATCTCGCAATCAGTGGTGTAAGCCGCCAACACACGCACTACAAACTGAGCAGAAAAAAACTGAGCAGACGAACGAACAGACAGGCAAACACCCGGCAAAAAAGGATGTAAACGGCCCCGCGCTTCGCGCCCGGGCTTACCTCAGTAGTAAGAATGAAAGCGTTGCCTATACCTACTGAGCAGCGCCGTGCGCACTATGAAGACCTTGAAAGCATCAAATATCCAGTGAAGCCAGCCAAACAACAAGCGGTAGCACTAGGTCGCAGACTTGAGTGCGCCCAGCGCACAGCGTATCATATGGGTGAACACTTATTGTCGGTGTGCATTACAGTAGGGGGGCCTATTTAAGGCGGTATAGTGCGAAGGGGTTTTGGCCGCCTTATATCGAGAGGCCGCCCTGTTCGTGTAGGCAGTTGTACTCAAACTTACAGTCGTGTCAACCGATTTCAACCGCCCTATATCGGGTAGCCGCCTTATTCGAACCGCCTTATATAGGCCCCACTACTGTATCTGCAGGTATTTAGATGGCCACATGGGCGTGTCACCGTTGTCACGGCCTACCGTGCAGCGTAGGGAGGCACCTCTCTGAGCCTGCGTCTGAATGTCATTGCCACATAGTTGTATACCGCCAACTACAAAACTACCTTTACCGTCGCGTCCATGCTTCACCAAGGCCTTGTGAGCACACGTCGCTGGATTCAAAAAGCAAACGCAACACGGTCTGCAATCCACGCAGTGCACACGGTAGGGAAAGCGACAACTGCGTGACTGGCTAGAGCCTTACTGCAAGGAAGCCCACATCAGAGTTTCGGCATTTGGAGCAGAGCAAGGAAACCGACGTCGACACCGACCCCCCGAACATTTCCTCAAGGTCAAAGCCAGATCCAAAACACCACAAACGCATGCCGACAAGCGATTGGTCCACTGGCCCAACTACCCCCCGGTCGTCGCCACTCAGTACCCAACAGCGAGCCCACATCATCAAAAAAGAGCGGTACCACTATGTACGTAAATATAAGCACCGTTTTGGATTCAAAATTATCATCAAACGGACCTTATATTTCCGGATAGAGTGGTATTTCATCAAACCACAGTGGCAGAGGAAGGAAAACAAGCCGACCGTGGCGCGCAGACAAGGACGGCACGAGGCATCATGTCATATCGTATACATACGTATGTGCCCATCTTGCGTAGACGAAGCGCATTCCATCCGCTACCGCTACCGATCTACTGAAGTGTTGACAGAGAACACACTTATCCCGGTAGAGACAGAAGCTTTCCCCGACCACCGTCAAACGTCCGCCTTTTCGTCCCGTCTGGACCTGTCCAAACAGTGAAAATCTATCTGGTACCTGGTACATACATAATACCTGGTATACCACAACGTAACGACGTAGAACACACGTGGGATTACTCAAGCCGCAAGCCGATAGCAGCAATGTTTTTGGGCACCGAGCGAGGGGAAACACTACACAGGGACCATGAGCGTGAAAGACGGACCGCTGCTCGTTCACAGAAAAGCCGTGCTTCGGTTGAAACGGTCCAATGCCGTGACATGCGCGGAGCGTACCAGATGCCGTACTAGAGCAACGTAAACAATTTAACGCGAAAGTACAAACATATACCCCGGTGTATAGTACTGCGTGCGACGCAACCAAACGCAGGGGCGCCCGCGCGGAGCAGGCGGCGAAGGTGCCTGCGGTGTGTGCGTGTGTGTCGAAATGAAAGCCATTTTGAAGCAATGTCCGGAGAGGATAATACGGAGCCTGCTTGACAATTTTTGCCTGGCAACCAACGCAAAGTTCGCAATGCGCGGTATCAGCGTGGATAGCAAACAAAACGCGCAACCCTACGTACCCACTACCAAGATGTGATGACGCTGTTGTTGCGGGCTATCCGAAAATAAACCCTCAGTTAGTCGACTATGCGTGGACGGCTGATGTCATACTTCGTACCATTTTCATAACAACTGGCAACATGTAACCTCCCTAGGAGGGCTGCCCTTTACAAGTCCGACTCATATACAGAATTAGGGTATTTTGTACGTGCCTGTCTGGGGGCATACAAAACCCGGCACCGGCATACACTATTATGAAAAATGTATAAACGACAGCTGTCGACGTAGAAGTCAACTGACTGAAGGTTTTACCACGATCGCCCGCAACAAAAACACTATATGATGGTCGGACGTTCAGCTTGCCTTCACAAAAATGTCACAATCTCTCTGAAAATCGGGTCCTCTCGCAACAGCAGCAGCTGCTCCACTACCGCCATAAAACGCGCTCTCCCGGTCAGCCTCGCAACCCCGTCCGCCTGCCGAGCACTACCCCCGCTGAAAACGTCACGTGATCCAAGCCTCAACATTGCTGCTACTGCGGTTGCCTCAGGCAGGCGCGTGACCATGCCTTCGGTTTGGCAGAGGGATATCCCCTCGTCGAGAGAGAAGTCCCTGGGTTTGGCGGCGAAGGTAGAGCCGATTATTTTTCCTCGGCGCTTCTTAGCGTCGCGAGGGTTAACACCGAGCTGTGTGGAAGGGTGCACACGCTCCTCGCTTAGCCTGGCCAACCAGCGCGCGCGGCAGAGAACAAGCCAGCCGCGGCGACGCCAGACCCGATCCATCGGCGCCTTCTCGAGCATATTTCGGATGCCGTCCTCTACAAGCTGATTCGTGATGAATTCCGCCGGCTGCAGCTCCATGTCGGGCGATGCTGTGGCGGCGCCGACGAGCATGGCAGCAGTCTTGTTATTGTAGTCGGTCGAAGTCTCGTCGGCGTCCCAACGGAGCAGCAGCCGTACCGTGCTAGTGTGGGAACCGACACACGCCATGTGGAGAGGAGTTCTGCCGTCGCTGCTTTCCTCGATGTTAGCGCCGGCTTGCAGAAGTGCTTCCGTAGCCCCGCGTGCGCCCCGTCCCGCTGCGTAGTAGAGGTTCGGGACTTTTCCCGGGTTGCGGAAGTTTACGTTGCCACCAAGAGCGACGAGGTCGCGAATGGTGTTGGGCCTGTTAGCTTTGGCGGCGTAGTAGAGCGCCATGCTGCACCTACGCTCCCGAAGGTTTGCCGATTCGGCTGCGGTAAGGACCTGCAGCAGCTGCCCCGTGTGCCCGTTTGAAGCAGCCATATCGAGGCAGCTGAAACCCCTCGAGGTGGTCCGATCTACTGCAGCCCCGCCCCGAAGCAGAGCTAAACAGGCTTCAACCCGCCCGCGAGAAACGGCCACGTGAAGTGCTGCGTATCACACAGTTTCCGGCCGAGAGCGGACGAAAGGAAGACAAGCGCGAGGTTGGCAGATGCATTCACGCCAAGGAGCTCATCACGCGAATACATATCAACAGCATTCTCAAAACGAGTGCAACCAATGGAATGCACCCTGCATTGTATTTGCCCCATCCTAATGTAGATGCGATCGTTTTCTCTCTCAAGTCTCGCCGGCTAGTCTATCGGTACCTGTTAGGCCTTTCCCGTTGAAGAGCCCACTGCCTATGTTTCCAAAAGAAAGCAGGTCCTCGATCACTCCAGGGCGGTTGTAGGCGGCAGCCAGATGCAGAGGCGACGCTTCTTCGGAAACGGTCTCTCGAACACTGGCTCCCTTCAACAGCAAGAACACGACAACGCCGCGATGCCCGCCCGTACAAGCGCAATGAAGAGGGGTCCACCCCCTTGCATCCAACGCGTCCACATCGGCTCCGGCGCAGGTAAGAGCCCTAACAGCAGCATCGCTCCCTGCAGAGGCCGCACAGTGGAGCGCTGTTCGGTCGTGCCGAGCGCTATCCATCTCTCGCACATTCGCCCCCGCCTTTAGCAGTTCCTCCACAACCTTTTCGTTCCCGCCTGCCGCGGCCGTGTGCAAGAGCGGCGCCGGTCGCAGCAGTTTATGAGGCGTTTCCGTCTTCACCCCCGCGGCAAGCAGTCGCTTAACGGCAGCTAGGTTCCCGCTAGCGGCGGCGCACGCAAGGGGCACTCTCAGCCATTCCGCCATCCGCTCCTTGGACGCGCTCTCAAGCACCAGATCAATCAGCTGAGCCTCCATGCCACGGACCGATTGCCGGAGCGCGGTAATATGCCCGTCGTTCGGCCCCCCAACCGCGGGCGAACGCCGGACGCATAACGATGTCGAAGAGCCCCCTGCGTCGGAAGACGCTGGCCCTAAATCGGACATCGCCTTGAAAAGAGGCTGTTCCTTCGGAGGTATACCGACAGCGCTGGGAGGGTTAAGAACGGTCCGAAGGTGGTTGTGGGAACACCCGTGTGTATTACGGTAGGGCGGCCGTGTCCAAGCGGGTATTTTGCGGGATGCATTCCTGTAAATATCCATTGGTCAACTATTCTTCCTGTGAACGTCTATATGAGTCTGCTGTCCTTTCTGTGAACGCCTATTGGTCGACGGTATTTCGTGTGGATGCCTATTGAGCGACGGCGTTTCGTGTGAAGGCCTACTGGTCGATGTATGTATACATTCGCTGCTGGAATTCACGATGTAACGCCATCAGATGTGCAATTTCGCGCAGTAGAGCCCGCCCCAAAGTCTTCGCGAAAAGGATTGCGAGGATTTACTGCACCAAGTGGTATTGGTATGCTGCCCGCTACCAGATTTACAAAGTTACACCTTAGGTTGAACCAAATCACAATGGGTAAAGCTTGAGGCAACCGAAGCTCGCCTGTAAAAGCCTACTTGGTATCATTGTAGGATGGGGGGTCGATCAGGGCGAGAGTCCCGACGGAACAGGCGAAACATCGTTCCGGAATTTGTTTTACTTTACTATCAATAGTAAACGATAGAAGCAGCACGCAGGGGTCGGATGTATCGGCCATTGAATCACAACAACGAAAAAACAAGGCAGCTTCATCCTGGTCGAACAAGAAGTACAGGCTGGCTCGGCGAGGGCAAACCAAACTTGTCTAACATTTTGACACCGCCAAACCAGAGCATCACACAGACACTATGACGGAAGACAGCGGCATCGCCTAGTCTTGTGCTAGGGGTACAGGCCGAGCACTTGGGGACCCTTCTTGTTTGGGGCAATGACATCGCAACAATATTCCCACATGTGTGAAAGGACATGTACTACGAGAGAGGTATAGAGCACTTTTTGGTGTTTTTTGTTTTCTGAGTGGCGCGGGGCTCCTTAACCCCTTTAGAACCCCGAACCCGTCCCTATACTATTATCAAGTATTTTTGTCCCCAAAAAGGGTTTCCAGTTGTAAAGGGGTTAACCCAAAGTCGTCGGAATGTTGTGTTCTTGTTTTGCAGTATTATGATTTGTTTTGCATACCTAGGCCATGGGATTTGTTGATCGGGTTGCACTTCGCGATTTATCTCAAAATCAGTTTTTGAGTGGGGTATAGAGCTCCTCATGTGAGTACAATAACCTCAGAGAGAAAACAAGAAACCTCGACCGTACCAAGTACAGGGGCTATTACTACTAATACTAATACTAATACTATACTAATAATACTATAACCGATGGGCACGACGAGGAGAGAGAAAAGCGAATACGCCAGTTGCGTGACAACTTAACAACCAATATGATGCATGAGCACAGAGTACATGGCGCTGTGATACGCATACCTCAGTCACACCAGCCGTGGCCGTCCGCAAGCAGCTCATCTGATGCTATGATACATCCCGCTTAACCTCTTTGGGGCTTTAGAGGGGAAAATTGACGAAATACATTGACGATTCCAGAATCGGTCACTCGAAGCAGCCGGGGACGCCAGCTAGAACGCGTGTTCAAAGCGCAACGGTAGGAGCTATACGACACACGCACGGCAGTATGATACTCGTATACTGCTGCGGGCTCTTCCTGGACGGTTGATACTATCGCAAATCTCTTGTTTTTGGTCGATATAAACGGGCCTCAAAAGGGTTAAACAAATGTCTGCCTAACGCCATCGCAGCCTCGGTACTACTGCTGCTTCGCGTTAAAGCAGTGCGCCTCAGGCGGGGACAGGCCGTCCAAGTGGCCATTTCCTTATACTTTCCCTCACAAAAAGCGACTGTGCTACTAAAAGGCGTACTGTTGATGGACCGATTAGTTTTACGGGCGAATGCAAGTTTCTAATTCGCACCATTTTCGGGGACGTATTACTTGAAATTAGTGTGTTTACTTTGCGGTAGTAAAAGGGCTAAAGAGACCGCCGTCGCTAAAATCTACGACATATGATACCGCGACATAATCTCAGACACGGAAGGGTCCCAGGACCGGCGATTGATTTGTTCGGATAAAAGCAAGACAAACCAAGCTGCAGGTCAGCAATGTGCAGTGCAGAAGAACAAGTAGCATGCAGCAATCAATCCGCACAACACAGCAGCAGCAGCAGCAGCAGCAGCAGCAGCAGCAGCAGCAGTAGCGGCACGCAGCAGTACAAGGCAGGCAGACGCCAGAAAACCGCTCGGAGTCATCCCACACGGTTGGCTGCAGCAGAATTTTCTGGGCTCCTAACATGAGGAGCTCAATATCTCACCCGAAACATGAGTTCAAAGACACTTGTCCGCGCAACCCGGCCAACGTTTCTACGGGCTAGTCCTAAAAACAAAACACTCGTAAATTTATCCTGCCAACCGGTACGGTAGTTCCTCACTTCATGAGCTCAACAGGTCAGAAACGCCTGACCCAAAAAGTGCAACCTCTAACGCGGGATGACTCCGCGACTGAAAGAGAGGCGTCGAACGGCCGGACGGTTCGGTTATCTCAGTCGAGCTAACCGTATCGTCGCATCGTCGCAGTCATAATCGACCAAATGCCACCTGTGCGCTCAGAGCGAAAGCTAGCGGAGTAAACTCGGCTAGCGGACGAGGCTAGCCAGCCTTGGAGATGTAGCGGGTCGAAGACTGTGCCGCAGTACCAGGTACGCACAGGGCGCCGGCTCGGGGTGACTGCTCACGCCACCAGGGGCGCCGGTTGCTCACGACATTAAGAGACCGCGACTGAAAGAGAGGAAAGAGAGGCGTGCATCGGCCTGGCGTTGGTTGGTCGATCCGACGCCGCCTGTGCTCAGAACAAGGCTAGCGGGGGAGCCTTGGAAGTATATAGCGGGTCGAAAACAGCACTACGTCTGTACGCCGTAGTGCAGGACACTAGCGAGTGACCGCCCACCGATTGTTGCGGGGGGGCTGGCAGTCCAACTGTGGCAGGTGGGGTAGGGTGGGTTGGAGTGCGATCGGCGGCGGGCAGTTCAACGGTGGCCGGTGGGGCGGGGTGCACTTGGCGAACTGTGGGAAAAGACGTTCAATCAAAATACAGTATACTGGTACAAAATACGAAGCGCGGCCGGAGTATCACGCAGCTTGCAAAGATGGGTATCGACTATCAACTTGATCGAACTCACAGCTGATGTATTTGAAATATTGTTTTATAAAATACAGCAGCAGCAGCAGTTTTTCAAATTGCAGCAATCTGTCTGGTTGCTGTACGAGTATGTTATGCTCTTCGTATCCAGCACGTACGTACATACAATTAATAGATATCACACAAGGTTTGTTAACACAACACACACCAACGCAAATAAGTTGGCAGCAGCCATAATTTGAATATTTTGAAGGGGTCGTGTCGGATAGGATGTGAACGATAGCCATGACCAGCAGCAGCAGCAGCAGCAGGACAGTACGAAGCATAGCAGCAGCGGTACAGCAGCAAACATAGCAGTAGTAAACGCAGTACTCGAAATAATATGGCAGCACTACCACGTGCAGCAGCAGCAGCAGTAGACTGACGTATACCTGCTGTTTACAACAACAATCAGCAGCAGAACAGCAGTATCAGTTATATATACGGTATAGGACACCTAATGAGAAGCAGGCGAACGAGAAACGCAGGCAGAGATCTACAGGAAAATGGTAAAGTCGGGAGACTTTATGCTGAAGTTAGTGTAGAACACTCCCCCTCCTAAATAAGAAACTCGGCCTGGGTCAGTATTTCTGTTTCTTATTAGGTGTCCCGTTCTGTAAAACACATCGTGCAGCAGAAATAGCAGCCACCGACATCTGCAGGCAGTCGAAAGGAAAACCGCGATCTTCGGAGATCGTTGACATGAGATCGTGGTATATCACGAGCGGACGACTAAATAAAACAATAGGTCCTTGAAATATCGGAAATGAAAGAAGTATTATTATTAAGGAGGCATGCCTTGGCAATCTCGACTATGGCGGACCGGAAAGGGAAAGTATAGGGGGGGGGACCCGGACAGCGGGGTGAGGTGGCGGAGAAAAAAGAAACATTTATGTACATATTGGGGAGGCACAGTTACATGTATCGGGCAGGCACCGGTAGAGACAGATGCACAGTACGAGGTAGTAGCGCCCATACAGCAGTGACACCAGCAGCAGCAGCAGTAGGGAGAAAATACAATACCAGGTGTACTATTTGGTATACCCTCCCGGGAATCACGGTGACTTTGGTACTACGGGGGACCATAGTAAATAGGACCTACGGCATACACAAAAACCTACCTGGTATATATTTACCTATTTTTAATAACGATATTTGGTCCTGTCTACTATGGCCCCCCGTAATAGTAGTATCGGCTTACCAGCCGCCCGCATGAGTGGCCGCGACACGGGGCGAGCGCAGGCGGGTCCCTGCCCGGTGCAAAACGAGGCCGGGGGGCACAAAGGTCAACAAGGCGAGCGAAAGCGTTAACCCTCTCAAGAGAAAAGACCCCGACACGCTCCGGAGGAGTGCACCGTTGACACAAAGGCCACTTGTAGACTAAGATGGGGAATGACGGCAGTTTAGCATGTGACGTGACGGCAATATGGCAGTTTATCGTGTCACGTGACGGCAATATACACGTAACTACTAGGTTTTAGTGTGGATACCGCGGCCGTACGCTGTGACGGCTACTCGTTTTTTTGGTGACGTGCCGTCATTCCCCATATTTGCTTGTAGATGGTGATAGACGTCGTAAAACGCCCGACTCGACATCCCCGCACGCCCTGCCAGGACGCAGCGCTAGGGCGGTCGGGGTCGCCCCCGGCGCAGTCGGGGCCGGCGAACACGACGAGGAAGAAGCGGACAGAGAGGTGCCCCTTATCGCAAGAAAATGTTAAAAAAAGGTTTGAAATTACGTGAATGAAATGGTGAGGAACGCTGCGAGCACGGTGCGACGGATATACCTTTATCGCAAGACAATGTTAAAAAGGTTTGAGATTACGTGAATGAAATGGGGAGGAACGCTGTGAGCACGGTGCGGCGGACATCATGTGTCTGGTACCCTGGTATCAGACGCTGTATACACGTATACATATCATATTAAGGAAAATGAAAAAATACACTTCAGCTGTGAGATCGATAAAAAGGGAATTTCGTCGAAACTCAGCTTGGCAAGCTGCGTGTGATACATACATACATACATACTTCGATCGCGCGTGCTACGGGTTGTGTATACCCTCGTGAAGGATACGAACAGGTCGGTGACTCCCCTGCTACGATACATTATGTGTAATAAACCCTCAGTAAGTTGACTTTACGTCGACGGCTGGTATTATACCTTTTTCATAACTATGTGAGATGTTTATGGCATACTGCTGGGTGCATGCCCAACGATATAAGCGAGGGTTCTCTTATATTATCCGGATATCATAGAAGAAGAGGCACTTCCTGTTATTTCGAAGTAAGAGAACTGCCGGTGCATTAGGCGTGACACACCCCTCTCCAAAAAACTCGTTACGAGGCCCTCCTGCATCTGGTACTGTATACACTAAGCTATACCTGGTAAACTCGTCTGGGGTTACTTGCGGGGTAACTGACCGGGTTACTTGCCGGGCGGCCAACCCAACGCAACCCAGCTAAATAGCTTTGATGCCGACTTTTATTTTATCTTTCGCTCATCCTATCTATTTATTATCTTCGCAGTTTTTCTTTCTCCTTCTCCCTCCCTAGACGTAACTCAGATCCGGGGTCAAGCAGGCTCTTCTCCCCCCTCCCCACAACAGCACGCGCCTTCTTTTTATCTCGCGAGATTAATTCAGCACTTTCTTCCCTCATCATCGCCCTCGCATCGAGTTGCGCCTACCCGCGCTGCTACGAGGCTCTCTCAGCAGTTGATTCCTTCGGGGTGTTCTTATATTTTTGTAAAATAAACTCACTAGTCAGATCCACGTGGGATTTGAACACCAAAACAGACTCTATTAACCCTTTTGAGGCCCGTTTACAACGAGCAAGAACGAGAGATTTGAGATTTTATTAACTGTCTAGCAAGAGGCTTCAGCAATACGAGGTATCAGAATGCGGTGCGTGTGTCGTATAGCTCCTACTAATACCGTTGCTCTTTGATCACACATTCTACCCGGCGTCCCGGGCTGCCTCGTGTGCCCGATTCTCGAATCGACAACTTGTTTCGTTAATTTTTCCCTCTGAAACCCCAAAACCGGCTCTATAAATAGCGTGGCATTCAATAACCACTATTACTAAAGAAAAATGAAAAAATAAACTTCAGCTGTGAGATCGATAAAAAGGGAATTTCGTCGAAACTCAGCTTTGCAAGCTGCGTGTGATACATACATACA
>JBBMKB010005787.1:0-17658 GCA_037833945.1 Alaria marginata | reverse complement strand
CCGCCCGACAACTGCGGGCCCGCGCGGCGGAAAAAGACCCCCCCTTCCCCCTGTTGTGCCCCAATCCCCTAGCCCTGGGTCGAACTCTGAGACTTTAACACCTCAAAGCGGCTAATCCGCAAGCACACACTTGCATATCAGTAACATCATTTGACCAACGACGACACCAACAGCGGATCGTTTTGTATATATATATGCAGGTAACGCTGCTCTGTCGTTGACGCGAACCAGTCGGTTCTGTCTAGCACCCTTGGCAACCAAACAGCGGTAAAACAATACTGTGAGAGACACAATAGTTACTAACCACGGATTGGCGCGCATTCTACAAGACGGCAACTTACCATGACTGCGGTGTTGCCATAAATGTTGGCGTCTTGGGGTATGGTAACATTCCCTCGGTTCCAGATGGCGCCCCCCTCGTAACGGGCCTCGTTGCCGGTGAGCGTCACCGGCCCTTTAATTTCGACGACCGACCAGCTGCCGACCAGGGCGAACATATATGTACGAGACAGGGGATCAAGTTACACCAGGCGGCATGCGTATGACACTACTGATACAACGTGGCCTACCGAAAGTTAGTCGGTTATGTGTTCGGTGGTGATATGGGCACTAGGACTAGAAACAGACAAGCTACACAAGGACCTAAGGAAAAGCACCAACCCAGACGGTGATTGACGCCCGCAGCCTCGCGTAACGTGTCATCCCACGGTAGGGGTTGCACTTTTTGGAGACAAACGTCCCTGACCGGTTGAGCTCCTAACGTGAGGAACTACCGGTTGGTATGGTCATTCAACGAGTGTATTTTGTTTAGGGCTAACGGATAGACATGATTGATCGGGTTACGCGAACGAAACTCTTGGAGTTCATGTTTCGGGTAGGATATTGAGCTCCTGATGTCAGGAGCTCAGGGACGTTTTGCGGCATCCCTATCGCGGGATGACTTTACCCTACCTATCTCACCTGTACAACAGTTTAAAGGCGCCACCATCTTTGGCGGTATTTCCAGTGGCGACAACGCCTGCTTGGAACTCCACGATTCCTTCTTTGACGGCCATGGCGCCCCCGCCGGAGACGTCACCAACAGACTGGGTTGTATACGTTTTAGCGTCGCCAGACACATAACAGGGAGTTCAATACGTTGCCAGACGCACAAACTCTTTCTACGCAAGAAGTTCTATAACATTGCTGCTGTGTGGAGAGACAGGAATGGATGTATGGTTTCCCGGGTCTACCCCGCCTGAACGTGTGATCGATTGGTGTCATGGCTTTAATACAACGAACGCTGGGTTTCCACCAACTACCATAGATTGCGGCACAGACTACTTAACATTGACAAATTTCTTACCTTGGAAGATACATCAAGCGAACGATATTTTCAGAAGAAGGTTTAGGTTTCGCCTTGAACCGTTGAAAATTAACATTGGCGTCTTTTGCAAGAAGACATGCGTTGTATTTCAAAGTGTGGACAACCCATGGGCATGAATTGAATGCTATCCGTTTTCCTAGAGACTTCGCTCAAGTTGGGGCACACATGGCTTTGGATTTTACATGGATATTTGTTTTTAAGGTATGACGTGCAGTTTTCCAACAGCGAGTACTGAATTTGACCAGGTACCATACGGAAACGGTCTACTAGTACATAGTAAAACATGACTACGCATCACACTACGGTAAACAAATCAAGAGGGGAGGATATGCTAATGTAAAAGCGCTACACGATGTAACAGGAAGCTTGGACAGGCCGGGTACGATTGAGTAAAATGATATACTACCTGTGCACCAACGCCTGTAACGCACCAAAGCCAAGTCGACCTCGACAGACAAATAAAAAGAGCGGGGGGGTGCAAAATACATCATTTCTGAATTTCGATATAACTGAGAAAGTGTAGGATGTTGGTGGTTATGAAAACAGCGATCGCGGAACCTAATACCTCAGCCTTGATCGATTTGGACCAGAAAATATTCACAGGGAAAGTTAGCATGTACATATGACACGGGAGCGGTGCACCATCATGTTGATGAGGCTCCACGCATGAGAAGCGTTTTACGTCACCCTAACAATGAGTGGGAGTAAACGGAACGCTTCTCCCGACTCTCAAACCCATGGGGCAGTGTAAACAACAAAAGTATTTTGCGAAAACAGTTACGACAACTCGACGATTGTCTTGTTGAACGCGCCCCGTCATTCAACCAAAGAGCTTCGCCGAAATGTACTACTCTTACGGCAGCAGGCGTCTACAGCGCCATGCAAGCGCTTCTATGCCCTACCAGTATGTGTACATGGATGGGTGATCTCCTTACATGGGGGGTCTACCTGCGTTCACGAGAAGACGCGTTCGACGATAAAGGTAGCACTTTTTGGCCCTTTTTATTTTCTGGATGACGGGGCTCCTTACCCCAAAGTCGTTGGATTATCATACTATTTTGACAATATTATTTTTTTATATAGATGGGGCACAGGTTTTGCTCATCGCCTTGCACTTTCAGTTTGTTCAAAACACGACATCGGTGAGGGTGAAGGACCTCCTCATGTGACGAGCTTCAGAAACAAATGGTGAACCTCTATCGTAGAAGATGCCAGAACACATGCACATACACTCGTACCGTGGCCGTATTGTCCTCAAACGTGACGAGGTCCTCGAAGACGACCGATCCGAGGCGTGTAGACCTGCTCCCTCCTGTTAGAGCGCGGGTACCGGGGGGGTGGGACGAAAAAGCACGGGGAGTTATCCCACGGTAGGGGTTGCACTTTTTGGGCTCAAACGTGCCTGATCGGTTGAGCTCCAGAAGTGAGGAACTACCGGTTGGTACGTTCATTCTACGAGTGCATATTGTCTAGGATGAGTGGATAGGAACGTTGATTGGGCTGCGCGAACGAAAATCATGGAAAACATGTTTCGGGCGAGATATTGAGCTCCTCATGCCAGGAGCTTAGGGACATATTGCTTCGCCCCTACCGTGGGATGGCTCAGGAGTCACCCGGTTTACACAGCGTCGTCCAACAGTTGAGTCAACAACCTGAACGTGTGTCCCCCATCGAAAGTGTGAGCAACGCAAGATATATCTGCCAATGCCGCCTCACGTTTCGGAATGCACGTGCTTTAGGCCTGTCACGAGTGTCCAAGCGCCGGGGAGCAGGCCTCGATAGGATCGCTTCGAAGCAAAGCGTCCGGTGGTTGACTTCATCGTGTATAGACACAATTAAAGCGGACCGTTACCCGCCTAAACACTCGCGGAGGTCTTACTACATTACTCCGCCGTCTGATCGGCGTTTCAAGGCAACCGCCCTACCACGAGACACAGGCTAAGGACTCATTACCGGGGAATGTAGTTAACAGGACCTATGGCAGACACAAAAACCTATATATTTATTTAGTTTCCTACCAATTTTTGGTCCTATTAACTACGTTCCCCCGTAATAGTATAAGGCTGAAATATATAGACAGCTGTAGGGAGACAGAAAAAAAACAATCCAACATTCACCGAGTTTCAGACCTTGGCCGTGTTGCCCCTGAAGATGACGGGACCCTCAAAGAGCACGGCAATGTCCTCCCTCCAGCCATCGACGAACAAGCCACCTCCCATGCCACCGCGGTAAGACATATCTTCAGGATTCGTTCCGTAGTAGGTTTCTTTCACTTCGTTTCCAATAAAACTCGCCGCGCCCTTGAAAGCGACGATTCCGTGCCATTGGGTAAACAGGCCCCCACCGCCGTAGTTGGAGGCCTTGAGATCAGTTGATCGAGGTCAGGGAACACATGCCAATAACCGGCAGGGGTTGTCCCACGGTAGGGGTTGCATGTTTTCGGATCAAATGTTCGTGAACGGTTGAGCTCCTATAGTGAGGAACTATTGTTTGAGATTATCACATAGTTTGAAAAGTAACGGGTAGAAGTGTTGATCGGGTTGTGCGAACGAAAATCTTGGTAGTTATGTTTCACGTGAGGTATTGAGCTCTTCATGTCAAGAGCTCAGGAGCTTTTGCTGCGCACCCCTACCGTGGGATCACTAGCAGCGTGGGGCAAGGTGTGCACGTCTTTGTCGCGCCGGACAGATAGCTTGAACTCAGTAGTGTAGTCGAAGTCGCCTTACAATCAGCAGTAGGTACACTACTATCCAAGCCTATGGTTGGGGCGCGGGGGGTTAGTGCATCTCTCACCACAGACTTCAGGCCCCTAGCGCTAAAAAACTGTCCCTGTATATTAGAAGAATTTTAAAGTATCAACGAACCTGAGCGTAGGAACGCTCCAGAGGAACACAATAGAAAACACTTTCTTTGACGAAAGTAAATGCATCGGGAACGAACACTGCAAAAGCTAAGCTTACCCCCGAGAATAATAAGTATACATCTCGCGCGACAGAAATTACAACCATACACTAGTCTTGGTCCACGAGGTGAACCCACGCCGGACTAGATGGTCAAGCGATGGTAATCTCGGACGGGTTTTGCCTATCGATCGAGATTATTGGTATGATATTTCGAATTTTGCAAAGGTACTGTAGATGGTTCTCACGTGGATGTTGCGTAGAACCGCCCCAGCGAAACATATTTGATGACATTGTTTACGGCGAAAATATATGCATCCAGATCGAACACCCAAAAGCTAAGCTTACCCCAGAGAAAACAAAAGTATACACATCGCGCGACAGGAACTACAACCAACACTGGTCTTGGTCCAATAGGTGAAGCCACTCCAGACTTCGGTGGTCAAGCGACAGCACTCGGGGACGATTATCGCCTATCGATCGAGTCTCTTGATGTGATATTGTAAATTTTCTATCGTACTGCAAATGGTACTCACGTGGACGTTTTTGTTGTCTTCGAAGGTAGCATCCCCAGAGGATTGCACATGTTTGCACCGGCAGAAAGGGTCCCAGGCGAGCGTCAACCAACGAAAATAGCAATGATATATTTTACCACGACAACTGTAACGAGACGCTGGGAGCAACCATACAACAGCTGCACTCGAATGGCGATCATATTTAGACCTCACTGGCCGTACGTACACCAGTTACAGTAACCCTGGCGCGTTAAGACTGAAAATGTTGCCGTAAGGATAGTGACATTTTTCCACGTGCGACATAGGGCTGAATCGGTTAACACACACGTTTTGCGGCGCCCAAGGAAGTTTGAGCAAAGCACACATTTCACAGCAGGTCAACGTCGAATTGGTTAACTCGGCTAGCAATGTCGCAGGCCTGAATGTGAAGTCACTACACCATGTCTATGTATCCAAACTTAAGTTCGGTCTGTGTCTCTAGCGTCACCAGATGCATTCTACGATAGAAGTGTTAATAGCAGCATTTTGTTTCTAAAGCTCTTTGCGTGAGGAGCTCTATGCCTCACCTAGAAACTGGTTTGGAGCAAACTTAAAGTGAAAGCTGATCTCCAAACCCGTAGCCCATCTATACATAAAAAGCATATGAAAAAAATAGAATAGTATTCCGACGATTTTGGGTTAAGAAGCCCCATCATCCAGAAAGTAAAACCACCAAAACGTGGTGCCTCTATCGTAGAACGCCTCACCACTCGCAATTACGAAATCTGGGCAACACGCATTCAAAACACGCACGACCGACGACAAAAATCTGCATGAATAGATACCAATAGGTCGGACAGGACTATCTTTCAATCCATCGGAACGATTATGTATGTGTTTGACGCTTTTCAGATATTCCGTAGCTGCCCCGCTAAGTGTTTCTCCTGAATATATAAGCGGTGGGCCGAAAAAGCCCCGTAACAAAGATGGCCGCATATGACAACGGTCGTCGAAGGAGCAGTGCCACGTGGCTGGTCTTGCCGACACTTCGGTGTCTGCCGTTATTGTGGCACAGTCTACGACACGGTGCATGCTCACCGTCACATTCCCAGTGTTGAAAAGCGCTCCGCCCTGCGCGAGTGCCCAGATGGTTAAGGTGTGCGCAACGAACAAATGTAAGCGATTGCAGAAACATATAAGTTGGACGTTAGCGACAGGGGGGGTTTCCTTAACGCGCACCAGTCAATGTGTGGTATACGAGCAGAGCGCATTTTCCGGGCGACAATCCAAAAGCCTGATGGGCGAGGAAAAGCATCAGTCGAACGATCGTTCCGCGACGTAACACTCAAGTACTGCATCGAACAAAATAGAGGGGACAGAACTTGAGATAAATGTCACGCATTGACGCTGTAGAACAAAACCAGTGAACAGTTGTGCAATAAATTCGTTAGTACCGCCCCGCGCATGGCTGTGGCACCAACAGTGGCTGTAACACGGCATAACGGAATCCATATCCAAGCAACCGCTGGTAGCGCACACACACGTTGGTCGTGCCGATGAACACTGCGTTCTTCAGAAAATTAAGATCGCCATTGTTGGAGATGGCGCCGCCACCGTCACCCCAAGGGTATACCTGCGCAATGTACACGTTGGTTGAGGAAGAGCAAGACAGATCGCCGTAGGTTATCGTACACCATAATAAAACGTATTTTGTGTGGAGTAGCGATTCCGCCATTTGGTAGGGCTGGCATCTCTGTGGCCCTCGTTGCTCTACAATGCCCGAGCCCAACATCGAGCGAGAGTCTGGTGTCTATGATCTAAGTACGGATGTTGTTTGTTGTGATTAAAAGGCACACCGCCAAAGAGCGTGTGTAATGGAGAAGCACAAGGTTTTTATGTGTCAAGTATGATGGATTGACGAGACCCCAGGGGGGCATTTTCGACAAGCGCCAAGGCAGCGATTTCAAATCCAACATGAAATAGACACACCCAACGCTATGTATGTGTATACGGAGGGAAGCGAAGAGGAGTGGAGAGGGGGGGGGGTGTCACGATGGGGATCACATTATCGTTTATGGCCGTAATCCTCAGAACCACGGATGTTAACCTCTGCGCACCCTACCACACATCGGTATAACGATGTACTACAATGGACGCATCAAAGACCAAAATAGTAACGGAGGGCCGACCTAGTTAGCTGCCACATATATAGAGGAAACACGACTACGAAACCCATTTACAGTACTCGCCGTAGACGAATGTTATGCTATGGACAGATTTCGTTGTTTTCTTACAAAGATGGAGCACCCGGTGAAAGTGACGTTTTCGCTGAAGATCGCTGCGCACCCCTCATTCACGCTCAATGCAGCGCCAACTCGTCGCTAGTCGATACGACATGTAAAGGTGAGAACGAAAACGAAAATTCACCGGTGTCACATATGGTAAACGTCACGTCACCCGGGCAGTGTTAACAGAATCGTCGTCGAACCGTTATCGATGAATGTTCGTCCAAACGAAGCCACATTGTTCAAGGGAAAAACGAATACACAAAGGCAGCTGTATGAACAAACCCATGCGGGAACGTACCGCGTATTCTAGGACGTTACGTAATGCCCCTCGGTCTTGTGGGGCCGATTACGACTGTGCGATCGCCATCAAATTGTTATTCATGTGTATTTCGGTTATTCGGCCAATCAACCTATTGTTTGCGCGGGATCAGCGATCGTCTCGCAGTTAGAATGGTTATCCGCGAAACGAGACATGGTCTCGATGGCAACCTCATGCGGAACAGTTTATTATCGTTAACACCATTGTTTTTCGAGAGGTACGTCCGATACGGTCTGGGTTGCGAACATTTGAAGCATATCCTCATAGTGAGTACTCGTGTTTAAGGGGTCTACTACGGTCGCTACATGCTCAACTAATCCAGATATTTCGATTGAAGTAAACGAACTTTAAACCGAGTTCGCCCAGCACGTATGAACACTATATTTAAAGCGTACCTCTCTCGTCTCCTCGCTTTGCCACTGGAGGTCTGGTGCCGTCACCACCAACGATGAGCCGGACTGCAAACCGAACCGAATATTGACGAGCTTTAACTCCTCAAGAGATGAGATTAGCTCCAAAGTCATGTTTCCCGAAACTATCATGTTGGTGTTAGTATCGCATGATATCTGTAGGGCGGGAAACGGGGCAGGCGGGGAAGGCGGAATAAACAAACAGTAATTTTTGCGCTGACAAACAAGAGCGTCAATCAGATATCGGGTTCAATATGCGGAGATACCGACGAAAATGATCAACTGCCGTTGGAAAAACTCGCCTGCAGTTGTGCCGAAGGTACGTCTCCTTAGATTAAGCCGGTATACAAGTCTTGCTGCGAACGGTTTGGTCAAGTTAAGCGGGTGACATATTTACACAACAGAGTGAAAACGCCCACAACAGAGTAAAAACGCCCTTTTCAGGCAGTACCGAGGTGCATGCTGAATGTGCGGAACATATGTAGTACTTCTCAAGTTTCCAAACATACATACCGACCGGGGAGTGCGACTGACAAAAGGGGGTGAGTGGCGAATGTGATGTCAAGACCCACATGCATGTCTGTCGGTTGCCTTGAGACGCATTCTGCGATAGAGGTGCAGCCTTTTTTTTCTGAAGCTTCTCACTTGAGGAGCTCTTTGCCTCACCGAAATACTGATTTTGAGCAAACTGAAAGTGCAATCCGATCAACAAACCTGTGGGCCATCTAAACATAAGAAGCATATGGCAAAACTAGCACGACACTCCGACGATTTTGGAATAAGGAGCTCCGTCAGCCAGAAAGTAAAAACGCCAAAAAGGCCACCTCTATCGTAGAACACGTCTTGATTCAAATAAAGCAAGTTGCTTCTAACTCGAAGCGAAACATTCGTTCCGCAAACAGACCTGGGGACATCGCCGATAATGACGCATTTCCATCAATGTTATCGGAAATGTTTTTGAATATCAACATGAATGGAAGTACGAAGTACCAAATGTTGATTTAATTTGTATCCCCTTATTCTTCAATATCAACAGCTCACAGGCACCTGGACAATGGTTCATCTACAAACATCAACACTACAAACAATAATGAAAGTAAAGACCTTCAGTAACATTATCGACACCAGCACTGATTAAATTGCGACAGTAAAGCCCTCGAGTGAGAGGTGAACTAAGTAGCTTGGAAGACACTTTACGTCCACGCGGAAGTTCGAAATCCAGCGTGCAGGAGGGCGGGTTTAAAACGACTGCGCAAATTCCTCATATTTCACTGGGCCGGTACCTAGAGTCCCCAATCCGCAAATAAATGTGCCGAGCACGAGAGCTAAAACAAAAACATTGCATGTTGCCGTGGTCCAGCTATCCCAGAAGTAAACTAACTTTTCGCTTGTATTGAGGTATGGAACTGACAATATGGATTCTATAAACCCCATGCCTTGATCAACGCCTCGATTTGTTTTAAGTACTGTTATGAGGTTGTTAGGGATAGCAGCTACCGATACATATATGCTGCTTCGGCCGTATGATGATCCGAATTTCCGATTCTACCCCTGAAACATCGTGTATCGTATAGAAAGTTCGTAGGATGTTCACAATCTCAAGAAACATAGGGTAAAAAATGTACCTCATGTTCTGTAAGCTAACATGTGCAACACGTCAACGTTAAATGTTCACTCGCCGTCCGTAAAATAATACAAAAGGGACACTCCAAAAACTGTCTAATTCGAACCTAGGAAGACTGGAAAAAATAGGTAGAGAATCTACGATGATCATGCTGGCGAGGTAACACAGCATATAAGGCTTTAAAGTACTTGATCACAACGAAGGCTTTTGGTCTTGAATCATTTGTGCAACTCCTACTATTCACGATGCGATCAAAACAACTTGTTTTACCCCCCTTGTCTTTTGTTTGGAATATGTAATATGTAGACTGCTGGTGCCGTCATATTGTGTTCGGCTCCCAACGGTTCCACATTTTCTGTGCGCAGAGAGATTGAACACTATACGCCGTTGTGCCACCATGATGACACATCAGTATTACGGGGGACCATAGTAAATAGGACCAAATATTGTTAGTAAAAATTGGTAAATATGAAGGTTTTAGTGTGCACCGTAGGTACTATTTATTATAGTCCCCCGTAGTAGTACTATCTACTTGTAGCACGGGAGTTGCAGATATTTATCCTTCACGCTAGCATACTCTCACCTTGTTGCACGCGCCATCGGAGTATGACATAAACGCTGCAAATATGGCATTTTACGAAATGATCCATCTTAGGATCCTAGCTTTATAGTGCGTTTCGAATTTTTAGGAAATACCAGAATGGGATTTCGACGAGATAAAAAGCAGGACCATTATTCCGATAAAAGGGGCACACATTGCTGCCTCTATCCATTGAGTATGGCTGGAAAGAGACGTAAACTGGCTTGGTCTTACCAAGAGACTGTCTAGGTCGCCCTAACCCTACACCAAACTCTATCCCCAACCCAACCCGAACCCTAGGGACAAATACGGGTCATCGCCTTTTTTTGAAGAATGCAACATAGTAGATTGAACCACCAAGACGAGCGACAGCGGTGGTCACACAACAGCCGTCGAATTGTTTCTAGGCTGCGGCAAATCTCCGTGGAATATGTCTTGTACGACCACCAACAGATCCGTCCTATCGAACAGCATGACAAGGAACGTGGCCGTTCTCAGTCACGTTTGTCAGCAGGGAGCATGGTGGGGGTGTGTTAAGCGGCGTGGATCGTCTGCAGAAACCATTCACCGCCACCCAAGCGGGTCGAATTTGACAACAACGCCTAGCAGCGAGTGCATCATATATGGAAAAGTGTAACGAATCAGCCGAAGGAACGCGCGAATACGCTTGACAGGGACTTGGAATCGCTAGTGCTGCCGTGACGAAGTAAACGCTAACATCAAAGCTCCACTCGTATGAAGACTACAATTCGCAATACTGCGCAGTTTTTCTGGGTGTGGGTTAAGAACGGTGGATCGCACGCAGTGGTCGGCGAACGGTTGAATTGCATTTTCGGGGTGGCGTTGACGTTCGCTAGTGACAAAGTAGATGATGACTTGCGAGTCATCCCACGGTAGGGGTGCAGCAGTAAATCCCTGAGCTCCTGACAGGAGAAGCTCAATATCTCACCCGAAACATGACTGACAAACGTTTCGTTTGCGCGAATCGATCAGCATGTGTAGATCCGCCAGTCTTAAAGCAAATGCCTTGGTAGAATGATCATACCAACCGGTAGTTTCTCAGTTCAGGAGCTCAACCGGTCAGGAACGTTTGACCCCAAAACGTGCAACCCCTACCGTGAGATGACTGTTGCGCGGGATGTACCTCACAATAGGGTCAAATAGAGCCTTTGGCCAGAAGTCGACCATGCAAAAGTGTTTTCGGGCTTTCGCAGAAGAGCGGTTACTCTACGCACGTCACGTTTGACGTTTGTCCAAGCTATATTATTGTGATCATTTAATTGTAGGGATATATTAGTGTCCGGCATTAGTTTACGTAGTCCAAGTGGATATGCACTCAAAGTACGACTTTGCGATACAAAAAATAACCATGATATGAAACAACAACAGACATCTGCGGACTTCCAGTGATACTGTGTATCGCAGATATTACACTACTCTACAGCTGCACAATTTCAACTTTGCAGAAGATGATCCCTGCGCAGTGTAGTTGAGCCGGGCGTCACGCTTGCGCACAAAGGTCCGCGGCGGCAAGCGGTAGCACAGAGATCGGATTGGATCACGGTTAAACTTTGAAGTTGGCAGTCAGTAAGGACTTCTCGCGTTCACGACTCCGCAGCAAAGTCCCTATATGGGCCAAGCCTATACACATGTATGTATATATATCGGTTTTGGATACGTAACGGCGTGTCGCTTGATATAATGCACTACTCAGTTATTACGCGAGCACAACAATAAGTCGACCTTAAACTGCATGTCAATATGACACATTCTACGATAGAGGTTCACCACTTGTTTTCTGAAGCTCCTCACTTGAAGCGCTCTACACCCTCACTAATTATTTGTTTTGAGCAAACTGAGAGTGCAACCCGATAAACGAACCCGTGGCCCATCTATACAAAAAAACAATTTACAAAAATAGAATAACATTCCGACGATTTAGGATTAAGGAGCCTCGTCATTCAGAAAACAAAAAACCCAAAAATGCTACCTATATCGTAGAACGCGTCATATATCGAAACATAACGGGACCACGACCGACATATAATATCCACGCGAGATAAAAAGATTAAGCGAAAGCGTACGTGTTTACTTACGCCATTAACGCCACAAAAAAAATAACAACAAAAGACGTGCAAGGTGGTACGAGGTGGTAACAGCGACAGCCAGGAAGCTTCCGCTTCTAACTTTGCACCTTGTTTTGTGGCAGTTGATCGACACCTTTTAAAAAGAACTCCTGCATCATGACAATGACAGCACAAATATCTCACGAGTCGTCTATATATCGAAATACGTGGGTTCAAGACGTACCAGCTACGTATTCACGGCCTAAAGCATAGACTACATACCTGATATATAATAATAAATATTTGGTCGGTTTTTATACACAGCTCCGACCCCTATCCAACAACACCAGACCGAGTAAAACGAACAATGATCGTATCTCGTCAACAGCGCCTCGAATGCTAAAACCAGCTGCACGAATGTCGATGTCGGCTTCATCACGTGGACGTACTTGGTACTTGGTGTCGACTTATTGTTCAGGATATTCTTTGTTTTTATGTCCTAAAGGTCAATTGTGGTTATTGTATGTACGAGGACCCAGCACGTATAACTTAAATAGCAAGATGCGTCTACAGTATCGTATACCTGTTGTTGGTGTTATCACACAAACTCGCATAAATCATCAAGTTCGTGGTCACAGGACAGACTCCAGTCATTCCGGAGTGGAAGAATATACCCCTTTCAAGGAAAAAAACAAACAAACCGAAAGTGGTACAGTACACGAAAATATCATAGCACAAGCAAGTCGTGCACCCGTAAAAAAAAAAGAACCGGAACCGGAAGTCGGCGTACGCGCGTAACAGGCCCATACTGGTACATACGCATCAAGACTCGCAGCTACCGACTACACCGCATGCCACCGAGGAACAATAGGTGTACAAGTCCTAGGATTAAAAGCAAAAAAGAAAAAGAAAAATGGGAAAAAGGAGAATAAGAAAGAGAAGTAGCAAACGAAGCTCAAGAAAAAATAATACGTACTGTACGCAAAAAAGGTTACGTAGACTTGCCAGCAGGGGGCGTGTAGCGAGGTAAAGGCATGCCACACAGAGCTACGGAAAACGAAATAAAAGTACGGGTTTATTCTACGCAAACAGAGTAGAATAAGGCAACCAAGTTTTCCACGTGCTAATGAACACATACGTGAGCTCGCCAGAAAGAAGGGGGTGTCACGAACAGATCAACGAACCTATCAGTCAGTGGAATGTTATTGTCATGTTTTTTTAAACACTCCGTCTGTAAGATCGAAGATTTTGTCGAAACTCTTATGGACTACTCGTCCTGAAAAATGACCCTCAAGACGTTTGGGTTGGAAACCTCTTACCATTCCTATACAGTCGGATTCGTCAGTCGAAAAGGGCCCTTTTGGACTGGAGACTAAATCTGGCTTCATATACAGTCGAGGAAGAGCTTTTTCGACCCACTTCAGGGCCCTTTTCGACTGACGGCTCCGTCTGAATAGGAATTGGCTTAAACACAAGGCGAAACACAATTTGAAACAATTTAAGGCAGCTCAGTACAAGTACAACAACACATAGAACGTGGGAGCTATAGACCGCACCTACCTACCTTTAGTTGTGTCCAATATTAGATTCTTCAGCCCAAGCATGCATGCATACTGACTGCGTACTGGTACAAATAAGACTAAACAAATATGCCATTTTTTGTTAGCTGCCTGACGCTAATTGCCAATCGCCCTAGGGTGAGTCAGAGTGAGCCAAGAGCACCTACAAACAAGCTCACCATGCATGTAACGGCGTGAAAGAAAGCCCGAATGATCGTTAAACTGCCGAGTTAAAGTGCATGCGAAGTGACCCAAGGGGATAGCTACTGCAACCAAAATTCGTTTTCATGACCGTACCGTCGATGAAGTGAAGTCGATGACGGCATCTGTTGCGATGGACGGTAGGGCCTCGGAGTCAGAGCAATCAGCGACGCTATACGTAGTCTGAGCACCAGCGAAGGTCTGCGGCCATACTAGAGCCGTCAGCAGCGCAACAGCGCTCTTCATTGTTGTTGGTTCTTCAGCACCTTCAGTGTCAGGGCAAAGCAACGAGATGCGGGGGGGTTGGTTGTGAGGGTGTCGGGTTGAGGCGGTCAAAAATAAGCAAAATTATGTATTCATATCATCGATGCAGCAGTCAAATCTCCGGAGAACCGGGACGTTCGAAAAAAATGAAGTTTTCCTGTTTGTATCGACAATTTCAAAATATCATCTTATATATTCTGGTCTATGGTTGGAATCATCCTCTTCCAGTCGGTCGCCGTTTTGTAAATTGGTACCTGGTATAATTTATGATTCCACGTTGAAGGCATGAATCCGTTCGTGTGTGTCAAGTCAATTCGCCATTTTCTTAGAATATCTCGGCGTGGTTGATTCATGATATGATATGAAAACGCGATACGTGGCATACGCACATGCGGTGTTGGGTTACAAACACGACATCTATTTGTACATTGTTAGTAGTTTTTAAAACCTCTAATCTGTGTGTTGCCGACCTACATGTATATACTCCCATACAATATGCAAGGTATTTACACCACCCGTGACCGGTAATACGTGCAATCGGGGTATATCACCCAGCAAAGATAAGTTTGGACCATATGTTTTTGTTTTGCTAAGGGTCCGCGACAAGAAGAGAAAACAATACCCCGCAAAGAAAATTGTCCGAACGTAAAAATAACCGGATCGCTGTCATAACGAAGCATTAATACCCCTACTACTGTTACCCCTTGTATCGTACATCATTTGGATAGGTGTATTCACAACTTTCATAAGACAAGGTTTCTGCGTCCGTCGCCGTCCGCTCAATACAGTGAATTCGAAACGTCGACAACATTATTGGCAGCTGATTTAACTGCTCCATAGTAGGGGCGTTGGAAGGGTTAAATGATAGGTAATGTTACGAACCTGAGTTTGAAATGACGGGAAAGTGCTCCGGATGAACAGGTGCGCTGTCTGAACTGGGTCCCGACTCTGCTCGATAATGTGCGGTGGTTTGAGTTGTCCCACGGTAGGGGTGCAACAGGAGTTTCTGAAATCCTTACATGAGGAGTTTATATCTCACCCCAAACATAACTTCGGACACACACACTCGCTCAATCTAAACATAACGTCTATGCGCCAGTCCTGAAACACATATACTCGTAGAGCTATTATTCTAACCCGGGTGTTCCACACCTACGTAGCAAAACCTGTCGGAATCGTTTGGGCTAAAAACTGCAACCCCTCCTGTGGGATAACTCGTATGCTTCTCGCTTTACTATTTTATCACGAGACAACCTGGAAGCCGCTAGAAGCTCACCAACGTACTACTCGAAACACAGTTTTTACTCGCAACAATGCGTACATACCCAAGCAGCCAGCGTCAGTTGAAGCGCCCCGTTTACCACCCCGAGAACTTAAATTTCCAAGATTTAAGTCCTACCTGGTAGATAAAGCCTACAGCCAAAACTTTATATTTTTCCACTCGACAACGGAACACACTGCGACGACGCAAGACGCTGCTGTGGGACGGACTCGGCAAAAAGCGACAGCGCTTTTAGCCCCCGGCAAATAAATATCCTGTGTGTGCAACGCTACTTAAAGCCCCCAACAAGAGTTGGATAGCATTCGATGCTGAAACGCGGTGTGAACCGGCACACTGAGGAGCCAACACGGTCACAAACTCTGAATACATGGTTGAGACACTCACTTAATAAAAAAGAATCCGCGAGACAAGCGTCGCCAAAATCCACGGGGAATCAGTTGTGTTTGGTCCAATCAAAAACGGACTTCACGAAGACGACACGATATACGGTACTCAACAACTGAAGCATTATCACAGACTAAAATAGCAAGCCGGTCCACTCCCATAGGATGGGTGCGGTTCTATCAAGAGCTAATACATGTTGAATGCCAAAATCTGACTTCAATGCGGCATGGACAAGAGTCATCCCACGGTACGAGTTGCACGTTTTGGGGTAAAACGCTCCGGACCGGTTTAGCTCCTGAAGTGAGGAACTAACAACTGGTATGATCATTCTACGAGTTAATTTGTTGTAGGACTAGCGTAAAAGAAATGTTGATCAAGCTCCGCGAACGAAAATCTTGAAAGCCATGTTTCGGGATAGATATTGAGCTCCTCATGTCAGAAGCTCAAAAACGTATCGCTACACGTGGGATAACTCTTGAGGGAAAATGTATAAATACGCCACGAAAGCAGCATTGGTCGCATGCTACGGAACTGTAGTGCTTTGGAGTTGTTCTACGATGGCCCCCCCAAATTTCCATTCACGAAAACGTCGGTTTTGAAACCAGCTCCTGGCCGCATCTTCTGAAATACGTAGCCTCTTGCCACCCGGACGTCATCGTTCGATAGTCCTTTGCAAACAAGGACATATATTAAAGTACATTTTAAGTAGCATCCCTCTTCGTGTCGAGCAGCCATTGACAGTACGTTAAAGTGAAACCACTGGTTCGGAGGGGGGGGCTATCGCAGAACGACACCTTCACACTACTTCTTTTCTGATGCTCCTTACTTCAGGAGCTCCATACCTAGCCCATGACCGATTGTTTCGACAAAATTGAAACGGCAACGAGATGAACAACACAAGCATTACTTAAGTTTCAGAAAATAACATACTCGAACAGGAGGGTGTGACATGCGGACAGGTTGAGGTGGAGGAGCTCCGTCCGCGAGAGAAAAGCCCTGCCGAACATATGTACGCATCATTGAAAGGAAGCGAAAGTGGCCACGATTGCAGGGGAACGAGAGAAACCGACGCGAATCGGGCGCATAAGGGAGGGAAACTCGATCTAGACGCCGTACGAACGAGCAAAACAAACCCAGCCAGGAAATCTCCACAGGCGTACATTTTACAACTTTTAAGTGCTACTGAAACCGTGTCTAGTCATAGTTCTTGCTTTAAAGACCTTGATGTAAATATAGAATCATCCCAAGGTAGAGGTCGCACGTTTTAAGGTCAAACGTTTCTGACCGAGGAACTACACCAAGGGTGCGATACTTTCACGCGTGCATTTAATGTACGGACCAGCGGATAGAAAAAAATGTTGATCGGGGTTGCGCGAACGAAAATCTTGTTTCGGGTGACGTTGAGGTCATGTCAGAGACTCTCAAACTATTGCTGTACCCCTAATGTGGGATGGCTCGACATATCCCATGATATACTACAGCTGTACCGATAATTCCCGGCGCCGTAGCATTACTTTTGTGAGGACGTTTGCCTCAGGTTACCTACAACACACCAGGCACCTCTTCTACCTACTTGAAAGAACGTAAATAAATTATCATAATCAGTGGCATTTTGGGATGACATATGATACGCCACTAAGTAAATTGCCGGTCGAGAAATACTCAAGATCATTTAATGGAGTTCCCTGAATTTTCCATTTCTTGTGGCCCAAACGCCGTTTGATCTGGAAAGCTGGAGTGTTCCGCATATACCGCAGACGTGATCCCCCGAATAAATATTTTCTTTTCGAACCACCCAGGCAGTGTAGTTCCTAGTCATTTAAACGGTTCTCAATCTCAATGTCGAACCCAGGGAGGGGGGGGGGGGGGGGGGGGGGGGGGGGGGGGGGGGGGGGGGGGGGGGGGGGGGGGGGGGGGGGGG
>JBBMKB010005676.1:0-17663 GCA_037833945.1 Alaria marginata | reverse complement strand
TGAGCTTCGAGGACGCCTCTTCTCGGTGAGTGTAGGGTGCCTGGTTTTCCGCTCTTAGTGTGCAATACTTACGGTAGTATCGGGTCATCCCACGGTAGGGGTTGCCCTTTTTGGGTCCGACGTTACTGACGGGTTGAGCTCCTGAAGTGAGGAACTACCGGTAGGTATGATCATTTTTACAAGTGCATTTGTTTTAGGACTGGTGGATAGAAATGCTGATCGGGTTGCGCGAACAAAAATATTGGAAGTCATGTTTCGGGTGAGATATTGAGCTCCTCATGCCAGGAGCTCAGGGGCTTATTGCTGCACCCCTACCGTGGGATGACTCCATCGTAAGGGTAAAATAAATTGCATTACTCGTACAGTAATTCATTTTTTCGATAATTTTATTCTCACCTTGGAGAGAGACGATAAGAAGCGACTGCCCCGAGCATCAAACGAACCCTATTGCTGTCGCGATTTGCGGAGCAGTACTGCCGCTGAAGTGTGTGCTTCTTTAACCAAGATTGATGCTGGATTGGCACCGTTTTAATGTGGGGATGAGAGGCAGCATCGGTACAGCGTACCGACAATTGGGCTTGAACGTGTGTGAACAAAAACGAGACCACTGGAACGCATGTATGGAAACAAAATCGAGATAGTTTGTTTCGTCGAAGCCGGAGCCGTACCTCCTGGGTTCTACGGTATACCAGTTAGTGTGTCTCGATCCCGCTTTGTGCCCAACTTGTTGAGCAGCGACGAGGTTATTAACTAGTTCTATTAAACCGAGGCTATCATGTTCATGCATTGGTTGATCACGGCGTGGAAAGGAAAAAAGCGCCGTTGCGGCACCTAGTACATCGAAGGCAACTTTCAACCTTTTCGCTTGAGTCTACTGTGCCAATCTCGGTTGGGTATATACTATAGCGGTGTCCGTCGTGACACATGAGCCATGGCCAACTAAGCACATATAACCAAAGAGAAACGCGCGCGCTTGCCTCCCAAACGACCCGTACCGCCACCGCCGGCCTTTCGCGTTCGACGCCCCGGCAGAGTCGAAAATGTGGGTATACGCAGGACTCCGCCGAGCGCTACCCCGGATCAGAACGTCATGCTCGTCCACACCGCAACAGCGCTGGAGGGCGACGTAAGAACCCGTGTGTAAACCCTCTGTGTGACGTGTTTGGTGTTGATTCATTTACGTTGTGCCGTTAAAGTAACCACTATAAATAAGCGGAATGCCTGACTGACACATGGGTTTGATACTGATTGTTGGTTCGACCCACACTACAGTACACAATGCACATTAGCTGTGTAAGTTGTTTTACGGACTGGTGTAAGCGTATGAGTTGATTTTGCGTCCCTTCTTTAGCTGTCGCTGTCACTACCAATCGCCAAACCTAAAAAAACAAAAATCGGTCTGCCGATGCGTGGTCGATCCGTTAAGGCATTGTCGTGTATTATCCAGTATCATCCCGCTTCGAGGGGTAGTTTAAAGCTGCAGTAGGGCTGCCCACGTGACAACGATTGAACCAAGCATATTTACTTCGTATGAACATAACGTTCCTCTGTATTCCCCGCTGGACATCTAACCGGATACTTCTGGCGCCACCATCGCCGCCCAGTCTTCGCTCGTCAAAGCCATGGTACAGAAGGCAGCGTGCTCCGGGTGGGGTAAACTGTACTTCACGGGATCTACTTTTGCCGACAACCCTTGGAACGAGGTCACGCATTTCTGGGATGACTTGGTCACCGAGGTGTCACAAGACATCGACATCACCTGCCCGGACTCGGCCGAATCGCAGATGAGGATCATGGTTCCTCTCCTGCCGCATCCCGTGCCAAGCGCCTCTGGTGAGAGTGTGTTCTTGTGTTTTCACCATGTGGTTATAGTTAAATGCGCCCGATATTTCGCATTGTTTGATCTTGGCGACGATCGAGTTTGAAGGAGTGACGGATGCGATGAGCGCTATGGGGGTGGTGGTGCACTGTAACACCGTTACTGCATGTATTGATTGATGATCGAGTAGCGTTTTGGGTGTAGACTACAGTACTACTGTACCATGGGCAGAGTATCACTCAATATTGCCTCGCCTTGCGTCGTAGATCACATCGGCTCCAGCTCATAGGAGTCCTTGCAGTTGGACGGTAGAGGAAGCTAGCGGGTGGATTTAACCGATCATCATGGGATGAGGCTCTCTTCAGTCGGAACCCACCGATTTTCGTTGGGCAATGCAATCTCATAGCTGATTTAGCCGACCAGACAAACAAGCGTTTGTCCTTGCTTCATCAACCAACCGATGAGCAATCGACGCACGCGACAGATTTGGACGACATGGTTGCGCCTATATTGGCCGTGCTGTCGAAGAGCGATTATGGTGACGTTGTTTCCGTCGTTCTTGACGCAAGCGACGCGACCGTGCTGGGGGCAGCTGTGGATCTACGTGATGCTGGAGCGAGGGTGAGATTTTGCCGGGGTTGTTTAGATTTGTTGCCGTTGGCTTGAAATAAAAATCGTGTAATGAGGTATGTATGTTGTTCTGGTCATGGCCACATCCAGATACAGCAGGGGGGGGTGGGGGGGTGTTGCATGCAATATCGTTGCCCGCACCACGCCCCACGCCTATCGTTTCAGCATCCAGGTGGATTTGTTTAGTGCCGTCGCAATGGCCCTTTTCCCTTGCTTTTAAAGGTCCACCACAACTCTTCAAATCCAGCAGATCTTCAAAACGGTTGAGAACCCCATATTACGACTATAGATAGGAAATGGGTCTCTTCACGGCTGGGCCTGAAACAGACTCGATCTTGCTGTCGCGCGTCTCTGGTTGTGATCAGCTGGATACACCGAGAAGATTCAAACAATGATACGTTAGAAAACTGATCGCGTGACGTAGACCGATGTAACGGGAGGTACCGTTTTTTTAAACAGTGAGTTTTGTGCCGTACAGCGAGCATAGCACAGCGAAGACGCGGGGCCTGTACATCGAGAAAGAACGAAAACGAATAGCCAGGAAGTAGTCAGACCATCTTTTTTTTCTATTTTATCGTACTCGATAAAACGATAGAAGAGTCGTCATTTATAGTTTGTTGTGAGGCTGTGCCACGAAATCTCCGCTACACCAAGTCCCTTATTGTCCCATTACAGAACGGAAATAAATTGGGCGTCCCTGGTTTCCCACACACAGCGGACCCCATGCACTTGGTATAGCACTTCCCTATATCGTCTCCTTCAAACATCAAAAATAATTAATTCACACTAATCCCAAGTCATTTACGTATTAAATGATTCCACCCATCCCCCTCCACATCTACATCGAACTCCCCTGCAAACATCAAAAATAATTAATTCACACTAATCCCAAGTCATTTACGTATTAAATGATTCAACCCATCCCCCTCCACATCTACATCGAACTCCCCTGTTGTATATATCAACCGCAGTATCGCATGGACTGCAGTTATTTTATATCGTGGTATCGTCTCCTTCAAACATCAAAAATAATTAAACATCAAAAATAATAATTAATCAAATATGGTTAACAGGCGGACACGAAAGCCTATTTCCGGTTGAAGCTGAAGTTGATCGGTTGATCGGGACATTTTGTTTTCGCTATGTGTATTAGGCGTTTCAAGTCGTATATCATAGGTCTGTCAAGGATGCCGCGCGAGAAACCCGCAGCCACAAGGAAGAATGCCTGCCACTGCTTTCCACTCTTCTCTTACCGGTTAGAAATATAACTTTCCGAGTTAAATGTGGTGATGAGAATGTTTCGCTCGACAAGGAATTACTGCAGATATTTCAGCTCAATGCATGGTGGTGTTCCCGAAAACGATCCACTTCGCATGGTGATCCAGCAGTCATTTGTTCAGAAAACGATCCACTTCGCATGGTGATCCAGCAGTCATTTTGTTGAAAACGATTCACTTAGCATGGTGATCCACTACGGCCCTACAAGCACTCTCGATAGTTTTTCAGTGCGCGGAGGGAAGTACAGTGAATCGTGATACAATTATGTGTTCCGGAACTCGAGACTCCATCATATCCACCGTCGCCTTGCCCGCTCTCCGCGCCCTGCCATCTCCATCTGGTGCTAAAACATTATCCAAGATTTTGTGCTACTTGGACGCTGCTGGCCTTTCGGAAACTACTTCACTGTCCAATACGTTCGGCGACGATTACGTGTCCGAGGTCTGCGGGGGCTTTTTCGTCGACAACTTCGACACATTCGCCATCGGCGAAACAAACACCAACAACCTTTACGCCAATTCCCAGGTATGTTTTGGCTAGATAGGGCTGCAACTGCCTGCATCTCCGAGAAGTGTTCGGAGCGAACACATGTTCCAAGCCCTCACGCGGTGCATGTGCCCCCTTCTATGAGCGTAGCGTGGGGCTAATTGCAGCAGTGCTGTTGGCCTTCGCTGATACCCCCGTTGGCGTTTTCTGAACTTTGTGTTTGTCCGGTTCCTTGTTCCACTGCCCTGCTATAATGCGCAGCTAACCAGTGTTGTACCCCCCCCATGTGCGTTTCACGTTAGAAACAATATTGAATCCTGTCTGCACCGTGCAGCTCTCGAGTAGAACCGCCAAGGGTTTGGTGCGACCTTCCCAAACTATCCTGCTTTCGTTTTGTTACATCTCCTTAACGGTTGCGATCGGTATCGAGGCAATTGCACCAACTGTAAATGCCACGCGTAGACGAAGCGTGCGTATGACGCGCGACACATCAGGACCAATATAAAGCAATCAGTGGAAACCTTCGGGCTACAATTTCATTCCACTGCTCATCGCTCCTGCGTCCGCGTGCTCCCTATCAGCCGCCCACCCCACTGCCATCATGCACGCACCCACCTTGTGCTTCTACGCCTTACGCATTCTACTGCGTTTGGATCATAATTTTCGGCAGTTCAAGGTACCCGGCGGCACGGTTGTGTTTAAGCCTGCAGACGATTCAGCGGGCACCAACGCGTACCTCTACGACAACGACTGGGACCAGGTAATCCACAGTGACAAATTATGACCCCTTTCGGATCCAGTTGTGGCAGTCGAGTTACTTACCGACATCTTTGATTATCGACCATGCTGAAGAACCGTGAAACAATCGCCTTGACGATGCCGTAAACACGACGGGGATAACTCGACCGTATGTCGTTCATCGTCCAAGGCCTACCACAATGAAAACGTCAATGCTTCCACAACCCCCGCCGCCCCCTACATACCTGCAACGTTGCTGTTGTGCCCAACTTCGTCAGGTTTCATTCCAGCTTGGGCGCGTTATCGTGGCCACTGTGGTCGACGGGGCGACGTCAACTGCTATCCCCTCCGCTGCGGGAGCTAGGAGCAGCTCGGCTGTGATGATGACGGGCTTTGGCGGCACCTTCGCACACGTAGGCCAACTTCACTATCGCTACCATTGTTGCGTTGTTTGTTTCCGCAGCGCGACCCTCTTGAGATATCCCATGTGGATATTGCTCATGAGGTATGCTGCTGCGTCACTACAGTATATACCACGTTGAAGCTCGGTCGTATCGATGCCGGGACTACAGCTGTCTGTTGTTTTTTCTTTTCATACGAGTGTCCAATTCTGATGGATTCCGTTTCTCTTCACGAAATTTTAGTGGATTGGTGGCTCATAGTGATGATCGTTCGCAGCAAACAGACTTCACACGACCCTACGCGTAAGTGCTTGATATACGCCAAGGTAGAGCGCGGTTATCTTCCTCATCTCCCACTGTAGTAACAACTAGAACTCGTGGCGCAGCCCAAACATATCTCATACTTACTATATGTTCACAACTCCTCATTCCTGAGGCTGATTTTGCGAATTACGTTTCGTCTTGATGCCCGCGCTCTAGGTGGTGATCGCTGACATGGCCGCCGCTTCTTACGGTTACGCTTACGTCACGGAGGCCGCCGATTTCGCCACTCTTACCTCCCACTGGGCTACGCTCGTTCGTGAAACCACGGTGAGATCACTCCACCCCCGACCGGATGAACCCACCTGAAAGTTAGGGACGGGTCGTGATATTGCCGTGGCGAAAGTTAGCTACCAATTCAGATGTCGTACACGTAGAGGTTTCCCCGGTCAATTCGCAAACCCCTCCACACGAGGAACGTCCCTGAAAAACATATTGCTGGTTTCTTGACACATTGGTTCAAAGCATATTTCAGATTTGTACTGTTGTGCTGTAGGTTGGTCGTGAAGTGGAGCAGAGGAGCCGGACAAGTGGAGATTTGCAGAGAACCTTGTGGATCGGGTCAGGTGTCCACTTTGGTACTATGGCTCTTTCAAATGCGTTTTTTCCCTTAATATCACTTAATATGACGTGGACGCGTCCAACGATACATATATGATGTAGCATTGTTTGGCAAAACTATATTAACAGTAACGAGGCTCCTTAACCTAAAATTCGTCCGACTGTCGTGCGTGTTTCGCAATATGATATTTGTTTATACCTAGGCCATGGGTTTATTCGCCGGGTTGGCCTTTCAGCTCACCCAAAAATCAATTTTTGGGTGGGGTATGGAGTTCCTCAAGCGAGGATCCCCACGAACAAGTTGGTGTTGTAATACTGATAAATATAGCATGTGCCCATGGTTTTAACTTCTGCGTACACAGAAGGTTCCAACGGAACTCTGGTGCTGTGTAGATAGCCCAAACCTAAGGGCGGAGAAAGGTGGCCAGGGGGGTGGAAAAAAAAGGGTTTTCGACTCGTATTTTGATGATGGTCGCGTTGTCTATAGGCCGGTTTACCGTTGCAGTACGTTGATCGAGGTACTCACGACGCGATAGAAAGGGGGTGTTTGAGCTTAACATCTTCGGGCTGAAGGAAATCCTCGACTGTTTGCGGTCCCGTTTGGAGTTTAAAGTCGTACTTGTGGTGTACACATGAACACCCAGATCAGGGTCGTTCGTTAGGCGGTGCGTGTGTTTGGGTGAGGTACCAACGTAGAGCTCCTCGTGTGAGTAATGCGTGAAGTCATAGTTACCCTCCCTTCCGTGGCAGGATTCCAACCCAAACTACAATTAGTTGTGGGGCATCCTCAAAACCGAGTTGTCGTAACTGCTGTACTTCGGTGGACGCGTGTTTCGATAGAGGCACTTATCGACCAAACCGGTTTTTGAATGATGAGGTTCCTTAACCCAACCTCGTCCGAATGTCATTTTTATTCTACACAAGAACTGTTTTTTATATCTGGGCCACGGTTTCGTTCCTCGCATTGCACTAAGTCTTTCAGTTTTCTCAAGACTTGTTTCTTGGGTGAGGTATACTAAAACCCAGTAATATTCCTCAAGTGAAGAGCCCCATAAACAAAACAGTGCACGTTTACCATAACATCTGTCGGTGGCCCTCATATCTCGAAGCTTTGTTATTGCCTGGGTGGACATACACATATACGAAGTACCTGGGCGTACATAGGATGCATATATAACCTTGCAGAACCCACGAGGTGTATTGTTTTCCCCCCCTTATGCATCTTCTCGTGTTCACCTCGGGCGCAACAGGCGACAACCGCGTGCGGTACCGAAGAAGAGGCGACGCTGACGTGGCTGTCAGGCTCTCGAAAGCTCAGGATAAAGGGGGGAGGCTGTGTGGACATGTCAAGGATGCGAACATACTTCGCGGACAATCAAATCACGGACGTCCTATCTCAAGTACGCACGGCCAAATCGAAACCGCGTGGGCGCAAACTTGGTAGAGCTAGATTGTTTTACGTGTCGCGGGTCCCATCCCGCTATTGATTGGGCACCCCGCAGGTGGCCTGGTCGATAACGGGGTAGGGGCATTCGATCTGTCGTAGGTTGCAGTCCATGTGCACGTAGTAGAAATCCAGTTTTTGGCTTAACCGTCGAGTACGTCCCAACAGGCTGGGTGACATACTCCGCATATTTCTTTTGTTTCTTTAGCGGTGCATATTCTGTGCTATACCAACTATAGTGGTAGCAAATGAGGGTCTCTCCTTCCACAGTAAGTGCCGATCGTTCTTCTGTACACCGGGCGTCCAGGTCTCTAGTTTTTATATCTCGACCATTTTGTCATGCCTGTACCCGGAATGTCCAGGTGGAGCCTGGGGTGTGGGAGCTTGATGGCACCGTTGACGTCAGGGTTGACTCGACCCTCAAGATTGTCGGACAGGTATGAAAAACATGTTCTCGCGTAGCATCCCAGGAAGTCGACAGGTCTTCAAGAACGGCTTGCGGGCGTGATTGGTATGATCGGACGGCAATTCTCTCAAAACACGCAGATTCGTTCACTGCGGAGGTGAAAGCGAAGATCAATTGTGACCTCGCACTTGAAACCGAACGTTTTTTTAGCCATGCCCGCTTCTCTGCGTTTATCGTTTGAGCCATGCTCTACCCTACCTGGAACTTTGCATAAGCGGGTTACCTCAGCTTTTGTTTTTCACCTAGCTTACGGGAGTATGTGTCGTCAGTGCGAGGACCCTAATTGGCACAAGCGAGTACGCACACTATTGTTATAGTGCGTGTCGAGTGCCTTATGCACAGGCGCATGCACCTTGTTTAGTATTATAGTAGGGTTTAAGCAAGTGTCTGTTCATTCCGCGGCGATTTGCATGTTCATTAATATTTACGTGCAGTCATTGCGGAGGTTTTGGTGTGTTTCGCAGCCAGTCGAAATGCTGAACTCGTCTCAATCTTCGTGCTGTTTTCGGTGGTTTCGAAAATAAGTAAGGCCGAAAGCTGTAAGCTTTCGAAGGCACTCGTTTTCGCCGCAATGCGCATCGGAATCCACGTTTGCTAGGGCAGCACGTCGATCTTCGGTGTTTTGAAAATACCAAGGTGAAACCGGCCGCCGCTCGGACATGGTGTATCGCTCTGAACCCCTGCTTTGGTTCATTGTTAGTTCTTTTGAGTGCTTCAACGTCGAGTGGTGCGGGGCATAGGCTCGTCTTGAGAGTTTTTGCAAGCGCCGAAACAAAACTTCACGTTTTCCACCGTGTGTACAGCTCAAGTTTCGTGTGGTTAGAGCAATTCAGAATATTACGATGACCGAAGGACAGAATGAACCCAGCCCATCACGACAAGGAACGGGTAGGTCGGGGAAAGAGTACAAAGGCCCGACAGCGCTACCTTCGGCCTCAGAGTCTCCGGCCTTTTTTCAAACGGTATCGAAGCAACAAAGCGAGTGACACGCGTGTCCCATTAAATGGACTCTTACAAGTACGTGTCGAAACGAATCGCACCTTCACACTCTGTTTTGTTAACGAATGCATTCAACAGAGCCTCGGCGAATGCGACGAACTTCGATTGGTCTCCAACTCACCAAGGAGCAGGCTGCTTGGGAACGGAGGCAACATCGTGATCCAGGACACTAAGGTATTATTTGTCTGCCGAATAGGGGGGGGGGGGGTTGATGCGCATACAACTACCAGCGACCGGTTCAACGATCGACCAATGAATCGACCAAGTTTCCTCCGCATCGATGCGAGCAATCTATATGCCGAGCACATTCATGAACTAGTGAATCGCTGGGATTTGTCACGAACACACCAAGCGCATGGCGACGAATGTTCGATCGAGCCTTTGCCCGTGGTTTTTGCGATCCTTACGGTCTCAGGAGGGTGACACAGTCGCGCATCCGATCGCGAAACGCACCCCAGACGTCCACGATGGGAGGCCATCTCGGGGATCGTAAACTGCACAAGAAAACTCCTTCTCGATCCACGCACGGCTAGCCTAGAAAATGGCTGAAAAGATACCTACGTAAGCCTCATGAACACTTGCCTTCTCCCTGATTTCCCTATCCATGATGTCTTAAACGTGCATGTTGCGTAAACTCTGCTCATGATTTCTTGAACTGCGACAATGTTGTGCTGTGTCAGATCTACGGCTGGAAAGAGACGGACCTGGACCAAGTGGAAAGCAATACCCGTGGCTATATTTTGTGCTCCTCGTGCGCTGGCAGCTGTGAGTCACAGTATAGTTTGATCGCTGCGCCGAGTAATTAGTTTTGCAAAGATGTGTTTCGTTTCTCTAGCCAAGATCAAGCTGTTTCGGCAAATCAAGTTGCCACCCTTCCATCGGCATGCTTGTGCCGCAATGGTTTACCGAATACCCACGCCGCGCTGCTTTTGTTTTTATACACCAGCGAGCGACGAGTGCACCATGACCGTAACAGACAGCACCATCAAAAACCTCGGCTCCGGGGGCGTGAACACTGGCGGCCTGGCATGGAGGGTAAGAGGAATTGTCGTAACCTATGTCGCACGATAGCTATCGGGGTACCTTGTACAACCCCATAGTGCCAACGCCGTATGCAGTGTACTGTATTTTGTTCCACTGCTGACACATTACTAGCGGCCAGACCTTCACGTTATGAGAACTGTGAATGGCTGTGGCGGTGTTTGCGACCCCGATGCCAATGGCTGCTTTGTCTAACGTTTGCCGCTTCTGCTGCTGCTATTGCTGCTGCTGCTGCTGCTGCTGCTTTTGCTGTGTTGTTATTGGCGATACTGATGAGCAGGACGACTGCACTGCTAAGGGGTTAGCGTCGGCTCAGCGCGTCATCATAACCGACAACCGCCGTGGCATTTGTAAGCACCTCACCTTCGACCAATTCACATGCGAAGGGTCGACGAACAAGTCAACCATTAAAACGACGCGAGTTGTGGTGTGCCATTGCAATCGTACAGATTCTCCACATGCACGTGACAAGAACGTAAACGTTGAGCGTCGATCTGCAAACCAGTGCGGGTCTGTTGGTATGGAATGCATGATGTCGGCCGTGCCTTATATATTTACGCAAACCCTCTGTAGGCTAATCGCCAAGCCTTGCACCCTACGGCGTCGCTGCGTGTCAAACCGCGTCAAGCGTACGTCAGCAGCGTTTGGCCAAACCCTATATGCGCTTTTGAGAACGCCGCCTCTCGTGAAGGTGTACTAGGCACACAATAAATGGCGCTTGGATATCCATCTGCTGTGTTCATATGCGTATCTTGTGTGTTCTTGCCAACCCTTGGTTTTAATGTTCGTCCTTTTTGCGTCGAACCGTTGGTTTTGAAGTCTGTATGCAGGGCTCCCTCCCACCCCTCTGCTACGGCACGCGCTTTGAGCGACTATCGTGCTAAGGCGACACCGCTTCCTTCGCGCGTCGGTATACGTCGAACTGTGCTATTTAATAGCTCGTGTCACAACGAAGGAGACGAAGACATATTTCGTGCTTCGAGCTCGACAGTTCCCGTACGAAAACTACCACTGTATGTAGATGCAGGGAATCGAACGAGGAACCTTCATTTTGAGCGGTCAGTGTTCGTAACCCCTTCAATCCTCGATCGGGTGGACAGCTACCGCCCCCCCCACGTTTTCTATTTTCGCTGATATTTAATCTCTGCTCTTGTCTCGACTATATAACCTCGCACTCTGCCATCGGACACCGTGGCAGTGTCAACTGCTCGTGTCTAAAACGGTTTTATTGTTTGCACTGAATATTGTCAATGGGTTCGGGCCGCTTCAGATGCCAAAGGCGCGGATGTGAACTTCGACGACCTCGTCATCACCGGTGGGGGCTCGGAAACAATCCGGATCGACACGTGCACGGGTCATGTCAGCAGTGAGTTTGTTGAACATCGATACGATAACCAGTCTGCCCAAAACATTCGGATTAACAAGTGCACAGGTTGTGTTGGCTGTAAGTACTTTGAGCAACAAACACCAGTCTGCGGAAACAATCCGGATCCAAGTATGCACGGGCCATACCACCAGTGAGTTCGTTAAACAACCAAAATTGGCTTGTGAACTGCTCGAAGGGCGTGTGTGTGTGGACAAAAGCACAACACGCACCGCACACCGTGATGTTATTTAATGTAAACTACAGTTTCCGTGCGCTGTTAATTGTTTTTCTTGTTCGTTCCTTTTCTTTCGTTATATTTTGTGAGCTTAATCCGGCTCTCTGCCGTTTGGTTGGTTTGCTGGCTTGCGTAGGTTCTTCTTTTCGTATTCGATACGTTTGGCATTGCATGACCAAATCCCCTTTTTGTCTGTGTGGCAAGCAGACTACAGTAGTATTCTAGTTGAAGTCACCATATATATATGTCCTTTAGATACTACTGTACGCTGTGACGGGTGACGAAATAAGTGTAGGTGATATACTGCACGACATAGAACAAGCCCCGTTGCAAACCACACGTGGTGCACCAACGAAGATATACCTTCGTTCCCGGACCGGGCAAGGTGGTGGGTGGCATGGTGATACCTTGGTTCTTTCAGTACAACCATCTACAGAGCCCAAAAAATAGAGAGTCCCTTCCCAAATGCGGGCTACGGTACCTTCTTCCCGGTCCCCGCGTGTTTGGTTGTTTTTGTCTGTTTCTGGAACCCCACGGCTTCTCAAGAAATCGACAAATTAAATTAGGTTCTGAGGCCGTTTTCTTTTACATTTTATTTCTTAACGGACTCAATTGCTTCTGCACGCGTTATCGCCTGTCTGTATGCATCAGCATGTACCGCAACTCCTTCCTCTTCCAAGTGGGGCATCATCCTTCAGCGGTCAACCGGCATCAAGGTGAGATAGCGGTTAGCCTACAGCCCGGGGTATATTGCTCTCGACGGGTGCTACGATACACTAGGTATTAGTATAGCACTTTTAGCTTTTTTTGTTTCTGAATGACGGGGCTCCTTAACCCAAAATCGTCGGGAACTCCTCGTTTTTCAATCCGATTCTTCGGTACACCTAGGCCATGCGTTTGTCCATCGGGTTGCACTTTCAAAATACTCAACACCAGCTGGTGGGTGAGGTTCAGAACGACCTAAAGCGAAGATCCCCAGAAAAAAACAATGGTTGATGCACCTCTGTGGTAGCATGTGTCTCTGGTCCATAGTTCAAACGACTGCGTCACCGTCGCTAGTTGGATCACGACTACCTGCCATGGTATACCTGGTAGGTATCCGGTAGCCATATCGTGCCCTCAGTTTTCTGAATAGTCGATTTTTAGAAAAACCGAAGACTGGCGTCATCATCCACGGCCGATTTTCCATTTTGTTTTCCGAAAAGTGACTTCACGATTCGGGATGACGACAAATGTTGACCATGAAGTTTCCAACCAATGAAATATTCCAACCTAAAAACTTGACCGGTCAGAAAACTGCGGGCACGAAATGTCTTGCTTTCTGGCATATCTTAAAAGTCGTGTTTGCTGTTCCACAGTATCTCATCCTTACGAAACTCTGCGCCTATCACATCGAAACCGTCCGCGTTTGCGTAGTGCCGCAGTCCTCGTTCGAATGTTTCGCCGACGAATATCACCACACAAGCGGCTCTACCACGTGTAAAAGGTATTATTGGAGACGTCGGATAGACGCTAAATTTCATTGCACTCTGAATGTTGTGCATATCTTCTGTGCCCTGGCCATTTTCTTCAGATCGCGGAAAACAGGATGATCGGCACAAAGGGCATATACTTGGCAAACACCGACGCTCTGCAAGTTACGGGAAACGTTTTAGACCCCTCGAGCAACGCCGTTCGGTAAGTGGTGACTACCTGCTGTCCTTGGTTTCGAGACGCTCGCCGCGCGACTCCCACGTACTCATGAATCCTGCGCCATTTCAGGGAAGATATTCGAATTTGGATTGATGTTTGCCAAACGAAGAGGGAAATCAATATGACCGCACACATTTTCGGTGCGGCACGAAACATTTCGCAGTTCAGTACCTGGCTGTACCATTGGCTGTCTTTTTCGATCTTACATGTCCTGGCTGCCTTGAGTTGAAGGCGAACGATACGCGATCTCGGTTCAATGTACAAATCAAACCAGGAAGCACACCAGTGCTGACACACCCCACTACTGTTATCTCGGAGTCGGGTGTGATGGTGCTGTCACAACGCCCAGAGTACCGCTTGCCAAATGTCATTGCCTTGGTTAGAAGATGGAACCAGGGCCGGAATCTAGTGTGTACTTATGACGTCAAAACCCAGCGGCTGACCTAGGGTGGTAGCAACCCAAAATGTAGAGCATCTCGGCCGATTAAATTGGTTAGAGTGTGGGGTCATCTGGGACATTAACGTGCTCCGAGACGCGACTGCAGTTTGAAAGTGCGTACCCCCATAGAGCGCTGAGTGCCAGGGCGGGCTTCTCTCAAAGTGCAAACTTGCCGGTTCAATCACCTCCGTAGGTATAGGTGTACCTTTGCGAAGGCGGGGGGCATGCTGTCCGACATCGTTGCACATTATATGTTAACCACAGCATATATATGCATATACACCAGCTGGATTGTGTCAGATAGACTGTATCTCTCCTTCGCCCCGCAAGTTCTCAAATTCACGACCGATAACCGTTCGCATTTTTTCTTCCCACCCGATGAATGTGCGTTTCCAACATTAATAGTGTCCGGACAACTAACACAGTGTACTCTGACAACACCGGCGACGGGGTGTACGTCGTCGGCGGCTCCACGGTTGGCGTTCGCGTTCAAGGCGGCTGCTTTGACCCAGCTTCGACGTCACTTGACACAACGGTGCAGGATTACATCAACTCGAACATATGCACTTGAAGCTGGAGTGCATTGATTGATTGATTGATTGATTGATTGATTGATTTGATCGATTGATTGATTTGATCGATGACGGTAGGTTGGGTACTTCAGGCGTTGACGTGTTCCCTGGTGGCTTGAAGCTGTTTTATCGACCGAGTTCTATACCGCTGATTTATCGACCGCACAAACGACGGCTGCTCCGGTGTAGACGGGTGGATGATACGGAAATGCCAACGTATGCGCCAACCGTCTGAGTCATCCCACGGTGGGGGTTGTACTTTTGGGGTGAAACGTTCCTGACTGGTTAAGCTCCTGAAGTGAGGAACTACCGGTTGGTAGGATCATTGTACGGCTACATTTGTTTTAGGACTAACGGATAGAAATGTTGATCGGGTTGAGCTAACGAAAACAATGCGGTTTCATGTTTCGGGTGAGCTATTGAGCTCCTCATGTCAGGAGTTCAGGGACGTCTGCTGCACCCCTTCCGTGAGATGACTCGTCTGCTTTCCACCAGCACCGTAGTGGGGTTCCATTGGGTTATTTTCGGGGGCATGTTCCTCATTCGGGCTTCCAGACGGAAAACTGTACTAAATACCAAGGTATAGACGTGTACAATTCAGGTAAAATTCCCCATGTGTGGTGAGTTGGTATTGTAGTAGTGGTGGCGCCTACACCGAGCGTGTCACGTACAGACAAACGATGCCTAGGGTTGCCCCCATAGAGATTCTCATTACTGCAGGGGTCTCGCTACTAACATTAATAGGGTTTTGCGGGTGGGTGGGTGGATGGGTGGGTGCATGGGTGGGTGGATGGATGGGTGGGTGGGTGGGTGGGTCGCCCGGTAAACAAGTCCGCTGTCATGTTGGGGGGAGAGGAGCCCGGCACCATAGCCTTTCAAATTGATTTTTGGTGTGTTACGTTGATATCGTAGGTTAAAAGCTCATAGAGCGCGTTGCACGCAGCCGGGCACCATGTTTTTTTTATCGCCGCTGAATTAGGGTTTTATAGGGGGTTCTGCATGGACCCCATAAAATGTAAAGTATTGATTTGGATGATATATAGTACGAGGCTTCAATGGTGCGTTGTACTTGGGTGTAGCAGCAAATGTTCCGGCACATGACTATGCCGAAGAGAGTATAGTCGGCCTTTGCTTCATTGTCGTCGTGGTATCTGCTTCGGCTGGCCTTATTCAGTAGGTCGCGTAGGGATGGTTTCAGACTTCCTCCGCTGTCGACCTCCTCAATGATTATTGGTAACGTTTCTTGGGTTATTTGCCCCGCGCATGGCGTTCTATTTGGTCTACCTAGTATCTTAAGTGCACGGTAACATCCCATTATTCTTCAACAGTGCCGGTATCATCACTGTTCCGGCACCATTCAGAGTAGTGCCGGTTTCCCCAGAAGCGCGGTGTTTTTGGCTGGCGAAAACCGGCACTACTGAAGGACCACTACTGGCTGTGTACCGCACAGCACAGCATTGTCCAGCATTGCAACGAATGGTTGTCTGTGCGCATCCGTCACAAGAAGCAGTCTGAGGTTGTTGTGATGGCGACTCTCACTCACACTGCGACCGTACCACTTCACAAAAACAATGCTTCACTGGGCAACAGCACTCGAATGGATTCCAACGGGGGCAAAATACTAGTTCGCATACTCGGACACCAGGATGTGCATACTATAACATAGAACGTTCCCGCCAGACGACCCCATCTATTTCCAAACGCTCACTAAAGGATCACCGGGCGAGATGTTAACCAGGTACGGTCGGGGATGCTGCAGTGCGCCACTATCCGTACACCACCAGGCATCCTCGAACTATACACGCAGACAGTGTGCCTTCGTTCCTCAACTCGCTGTATCGGACGCCCGGGTACGTGGTGTTGTACGGATAGTTACGCACTGCAGCATCCTTGACCGTATCTGCTAGAGCAAACACACAGACAGTGTGCCTTCGTTCCTCAACTCGCGAACTAGACCCAGGTACCCTGGCGTCCGATCAATGACTACTGTACATCTTGCTCTGAAATCCCCATCCAGACTCCCACATCTAGACTATATTTTTAGGGCCATTCCTAACCAACAACAAAACAGGCCACGAATCGTGACGAAAAAAGGGAGACCTTTTCACGAATCGTGGCATTTGTCACGATTCATGAGTTTGTTTTATTTTTCGAAAAAAGGTTCTGTTTTTTGAAAACACGATCGTTGGAAAATTCAAAATGACACGAATCGGGATTTCTGTGTTTGTTTTGAACGATGCTAATAACGTCCGGAGGAATACTGTGCCCCGAGGCCAACCCTGCCTCCAGACCCCGACGTGATTCCGAAGCAGAGGCGCACTATTCCGACAGCTCGACGCACAAACCAATGCCTACCACGGTTACTAGGACCCCTGACATCGCAACCCCTACCGGTCATAATGTCTGCCAAAATAACAAAGGGTTAGGTCCACAAGTGAAGTGTCGGTAAGAAACGAGCAAGGACTCAACCTTACGGGCGGTGGTCCCGTGCCCGTGCTGAAAACACCTCGCCCCCCGTTCTTAACTCACGTCACGCGACAGGTATCAAGACCACCCAGCGATTACCCGAGCATACAGCAGAGGACACCACATTACAAACAAAAAAAACTGGCCCAGGCTGGATTTCGATTTTTGAGGGCGACTGCGTCCTACATTTACTTGAAGTAAAACGACTCCCTGGTGTCATTGTATCCTGTATATATCAGAGTCTGCCTTTCGTGTCACCCTGTTTCGTATTAGGTGGCCTGGACTGTATGCGAACACCTTGAACGCCCCGAACTATACATGCATGACGCACAAACGAATAACCCTCCCTAAGATCGCCCACCACCTTCAGAGGAAAATTCTGGTAGTGACCGTCACCACTACAGTAGAGTACAGGACATCAAGCAAGAAACAGGGTGCAGTCATCATTCGAACGCCAGTCAGAGTGAGTCCGCAGTAAAACACTAAACGTTGCAGGTGCTATACTGAGGTTATATTGCAGTACGCACCGTTTCTCAAATAAGAACTCCAGCCTGAGCGTGCAGCAACGGGGCTAAGCACGACCCAAAAAGGGGAACCCGCGGCAACGGGGCTGAACGGCTGCGCGGCAAAGGGGTCGCGCAAGTGGGGGGGAGTGTGCAGCAACGGGGCTAAGCACGAGCCGAAGCGGGGGTGGGGGCGACAACGGGGT
>JBBMKB010005565.1:0-17669 GCA_037833945.1 Alaria marginata | reverse complement strand
GGGGGCTCGCTACGCTGCCGCCTCGCCCCAGTATACTGTAATGAAGATGTGTAATCTGGTATGCTGGCTGCTGGTACAGTCAGTATGATAATCTCTACTACTGATTGATGAGGTTATCAGGGAGCGGCCCTAGAAACTACGAAGCATAATTAGTGTGCTGACTGAAATAGGACCTACGCGCGATCCTGTGTCGCGTTGTCTCGTTGGCATGTGGATCATAACCTGTCGTTCAGGCTGATACAGCAGGTGGCCTCAAAATACTGGAAAACAAAACCGACTCTAGTTCCAAGTAGTTTGTCGCAAAAAACGAGGGTGCAGTTCGAAAGGGGTTAAGGGATCATAGTTATCTGGGCGGTAGGGCCCCTTCTATACTGACGTCCCTTAAAATAGTTGGCCCTCTGAAGGTTTCTAGCAGTCTATGCGGCGTGTTTCCCCACTACAAGGGACGAGGATAAAGTGGGGATATACGGGGTGGAGAAATTTGAGGTCCCTTATACATCGTTTGTCCTTATCGCGGGGTCTCTTAAATCGGGCTAACTGCTGTACACTGGTACAGTATGTGATTTGGACGCAATGCACAAGCTTTGAGCTTTGAGGACCCGGATGCAATCCTACTGTCGTGCGAATATATCAGATCTTGGAGGTTCAAGTCATCAAACCGACCCTGCTCTCTCCCAAAGCCAAAATAAAATATATGCACAGCGCCATTAGCCATTACCAGGGTACACAGGTAGTAGGGATTCTGAAGTGGGTTGCAATTCCAACCTCTCGTCGTATCATACCCTTAGCCCCCAAGTTCCCGATAGGTTGCAGTTCCTCTTTTCGTTTCCCTCTACCCCTCCCCAGATGTTGGCCCTTCAGGTGGTGCAGGTGCACCCCACGCACGAAATGCCGGCCGCGGACGGACAAGAGGCAGGGCAAGTACAGCCCCCCCCCTCGACGGGAGTATACGAGAACGAGCTATCTACAAAGGAGATAATCCGCGAAGAAGGGAGCATTCGTCAGTTGATGGAGCTTAGACGGGTACAACTAAGGCGCACAGGCACCTTCAGCGCACGGAAAACAGGCTCGGCCAGCAAGGAAAAATCTTAAGGTGAGCTTGGGAATTGTCGCGCAAAGGAACGTGTGCACTTATGGCAGGCCCAGGGAAAGCCGGGGTTGCTTGTTCCCTTGACTTTTCATCAACCCTCTTGAGAGCGGGTCAGCGTGAAAAAAGAAGCTAAAAATCGTGACTACGGGACCTGTCAGCCTCTATCGCTGCTCCTCCCTGCAAACATTCGTCGTGGGTCGACAATAGCTTGTCGTCGCGGATTGAAGGCGATGAAAGGCAAGCAGGTCATCTTCAACGGCGCATACGTGACCCTCTGATGGCTTTCGAGCACGATTTCCTGGACCACGGAGCCCTCCAACTTGAAGCCTGCCCAGACAAGCGCCAAACGTGAGGGGATCCTGGCAGCGCCGTAACCCGTGGAGTCGGGCTTGGACGTCTTCACCTGCTGGAATGAAAACGTCAGGGTGGCCATCTACGCCAACTATGCGTCCCTTGGAAAGGATGTTGTGGCAAAGGTCGCGAGTACCAACACTGGCTAGGTGAGTAGATGGCTCGTATCGCGGCCCATATCAAAGGGGCCACCGACACGGTCGTGAGCGTGAAACTGTGGTCGAAATGCGCGACCACGCGGCGGGCTCCTGTATACGGAGGGCCCCGTTGGAGAGCTATCATTAATAGCGAACAATGCAGCTGAACCCCAGCCAGGTTCGGCGACAATTGCACCATAATTTAGTTGGGGAAGGTAGAAAGCGGAGCGGCGGGGGGGAGGGGAGGAAGGGAGAGCGAGAGGGAGGGGAGGCTGGGGGGGGCGACGGTGACCGAAGATGTCATGCTCAATGTGTCAGTTCAAGATTGAGTGTGTTGCACAACAAACAAGCTGGATACTTTATGGAGGTAAGGGCGCCGGCGGTGGGAGGCAGAACCAGTAAGGCAACGCGTGTTAAAAGCGGTTCGTGCCGTGGTCATGTTGGCCACAAAATACAAGCATAATTTACTATTTGCGATGGAGGTACTGTAGAATAAAGGCCACGAGGTCCTTATCTGCGCGCATGCGCGGTACTGACACGGTGGGTACCTCCAAGGTATTAGTAGCGGCAATCTAGCGGACACGGCATATACTTAATGATTGGTAGTTTGTTGGTCGTGCTGCCCGTGTTAAAACACACCAACACAACTTCAAACTGTGCTCAGATTGCTTTTATCAATTGTAGAGCACTGCCAAGGTGTACCAACCGGTCAATGCGTGCCTCGGCTTGACCGATCGATGCAACAACACCATGAAAAAAAACAAAAATTCACTATTTCTTACATAGAGAGACCAACCGGAACCCGACCAACCATTGCCAATAACGGCAACGACACCCCACAGCCAGCTGCCTGTGTTAAAACACACCAACACAACTTCAAACTATGCTCAGATTGCTTTTATAAATTGTAGAGCACTGCCAAGGTGTACCGACCGGTCAATGCGTGCCTCGGCTTGACCGATCGATGCAGCAACACCATGAAAAAAAACAAAAATTCACTATTTATTACATAGAGAGACCAACCGGAACCCGACCAACCATTGCCAATAACGGCAACGACACCCCACAGCCAGTGTAGAGAAATAGTCAAGAGGAAGCGGCGCGCTGAACCACAGGAACAGCAGCAGTGCTAGTAGTAGGAGTGGTCACTGCTGATGCGTGACCACCCTGACCACCCCCGGCGCCGGAGCAATCGGTTGTTGTACTGTCAAGCTGGTCGGTCCCGGAAAGGGGGGGCAAGAAGAAAGTTGTGCTCATCGCACTCTTCTGCTGTTCTTTCTGGAACTCTGCCACCAGAGTTGAAAGTGCCTGCGTCTCGCACGGAAGAAAGCACGAGGCGGGAGATAGCGAGCATGATAAGTGAACGAACACCCTTTCGGGTGAACAGTGACAAGTAAAGGGTCAAACGCCAGCGAGACAACCCCTGCCTGAGCTCATGTAAACATATCGTTACCTTGGTATTCTGTTTTTCGAACAGCACGATTATTTAAGAGCATTGATTGTATCGTCACGTACGTCCAACAACGCATCCATCCTATTTATGTACCTGGCATATGCTTATGAGTGATCGATGTTTACGCTAATGTTGCACATCGTCGGGTGGCAAACGTGAAAATAACAATGACAATACGCGTGCATGTGCGACCGTTATTTATCATATGTTCCTTGTTTGCGCCCCTCATTCAGGCGGATACAATGCATATGCACGAACGTAGTTATCACGGGTACTGAAAAAAAGCAAGATAGAGCAAAGTTGGTCAAGCACAGTAGCGTAGTGACGCCGCCGCCTCGAACAAAGGCGTGAACGTCGCACAACGGTTGGATATCTCCGCAAACCCAGTCGTCAGGAATCTGTCTATATATTACATCAATCGTCCAGCGGCAGCGTTTCTCGCTACAATGGACAATAACCGAGTTGGCGCCGACGTGCATTCATCGGGTCCGAAACAATTTACCACACCGAAAACAGCCTGGGTGTGGCTGGCTGAAATATCGCTTCGTACATCTCAAATACCTGTTGCTTGTTCTGTCGAAAACCTCGAAGAGCGGCCTTAGACTCGTCAAGCTTCTCGAACAGATCACGGTACTTCTTTTTTTGCTCCCTCAGCTGCGCCACTATACGTACTTTCTGTTTCAGAAATCATCAGTTAAGATCGCATTGCGCGGGGGTAGGTTCCGTCCAAGAGAAGACATAAATGGATGAGGCAAAGAGAGGCTGAAGTTGAGATATTTGCTGTTTGCTGTCCATCCCTTCCTAATATGGTGACCAAATAGCGAGTTTCGGACTGAAGAATAGTTTTTTTCAGATTTTAAATCATGCGTCTCGGAATTTAGCGGCGTTCCTTGGACCAGTCGTGCAGGTGAGCAGTCTCCCATTTACTTTTTCAAATATTATCCGACACGAATTCCAACTTTTTTCTTTTAAAAAAACTTGGATTTTAAATGTGCAAGATGTATGAATCCGAATCTGTCTAAATTCAGCAAACGATCAGGATACTAAGCGTGATAGTGGAGACAGAGAGGGTGGTAGGGGTGTATTTACTATTCATACGTTCCCAGCGCGAAAGACGACGACGTGAATCATCCCTTCGGGTACGACATTTGAGGACCGCAGAGCTACCGGCAGCCAACAAGGTAACGGCCCAACTATTGATAGTTGGCATTGCTGGTGGCCGTATTGTCCCGGGCTAAAGCCGATTCGTTTGGGAACGTAAGCTATTACGGGGGAACGTAGTTAATAGGACCTACGGTAGACACAAAATCCTATATATTTATCTATTTTTAGTACCAAAATTTGGTCCTATTAACTACGTTCCCCCGTAATAGTAACAGCACAACTCCGGGTCGCGTGTGATGTTAGCAGCACAACTCCGGGTCGCGTGTGATGTTAGCAGCCCCGGTATGATGCATATCATATGTCACTTTGCTTGATCGAAACAAATCCTGTTCCATTGCTTCTGCGCGCAATAATGCAACCTAAAACCTATTTTGATTTTGATTTTCGGAATTGTTCTGGTATTTTACATGCTCTTTTACTGCCATCACAAATACACCAAGGGAGGGGTGAGATCCAACCTGTCTATTGTATTCCTCCAAGCCGGCTGATCTTCGTTCTGAGTCCTCGGTGTGCCCCGTACCCTCGGAGAGCGTGACACCGGGCGGGGATGTTGAGCGGAGGCCACTTGACGAGTTGGCTGTAAAACTCTCCTCTTGCCGCTGCAACTGGCTCTGCACGTGGTCTATCCTGCCCTTGGTGGCGTTGATGCGCCCCGATATACCATTTACCAGTGAACGCCCCCGCTTTATCCCGGCTTTGGCGTCCTATATGGTCCAGACGCACCAATCAAGAAGCGCCGCAGTACGCAAAGAAAAACAACCCACTCATGTTAGGGTGCTTAATGGCATACATGCAGTACATAAAGTAGTGTTATGCTATAAAGTTGTCTCAAAACTCTGTTGTAGCTCCAAAGATGCTGCCTTGTCCACCGTGTGCAAGTGTGCGCTAGTTTTGCAAGCTTCTGCATCGCGCAGGTGAGGTGAGTGTGGCATCTGGCATGAAACGAAAGCCTTCACGAATATATATGATTGCACATTGGACGACTAAAATCACAGATCTCCGCGCCACGACTAAAATCACAGATCTCCGCGCCAAACGACCAACGAGACAAAAACAAGGAGTTTTCACCTGGAGCCGGTCATCGATATCCCTTCCGGGCCCCTGCTTGAATCGCTCAAAAGCCCCGCCCAGATCGCCCGCATCGCCCCCACCCACCCTCCCATCACCTTTCGTCGGAATTGGAAACCGCGTGGCATCGGAGTTGTCGGGTGAGCCGTGTGACATGCCGAACTCCTCTACCTGTCGAACTCTCGCGCTTCGGACCGCGTGCCGCTCTCTTGAGCTAGCTGTGGCGACGCTCTGCTCAGCGACTCCCGGAGTAGAACACACAAGTTGTTCGCCAGATTGAGGGAGGTGGGACGACTCGATCGCCCCCGGCCTCACATCGTCGGTTTCTGATTCACCTCTGCGGAGACGCTGAGCCCGCGGTACCCACCCTTCCGTTTCTTCTGCGTTGTGTGCCGCGAGGGGCCGTCGTCGGCGTCCTCTCTTCTTCAATCTTCGGTGTTCGCCACCTTGTCGGTTGTCTTGCTGCACGATCCAACTGTTTCTACCTTTCACGGCGGCGCGGACGGCAGATCGCACGGTGGCAGCGGCGGAGTAGACGCTCTTCTTGTCGTCTGCATTCCCCGATTGTACGTCGCGCGATTTATTTTCGTGCTCACCTTTGTTGCGGACGTTGTCGTTGTTGTTGGTGCCGCTGCCGTTACTTTCGCTTAACGGCTCCGTTGTCATCGCCACCGCCGTTTCCCACACAAACTCCCGGAGGGCCAAGCAAAGCTCGTGCGCGTGCCTGGTGGTACCTAAAGAAGGGAACCGTTCGTGACGCTCGGGCGGCGACGACATCGACACGGACGCCGATGATGTCGCGGACAAGGAACGTCGGTGAACTAGTCGCCTCCTCTCACCAATGACGCCTGGCTCGTCTATTTTGTCCGTCCGTTCGGGACAAGTTCCTTCATAACTCGTAAAGTTTTCTTGGGCTCCCGTATTGCCGTGGGGCCTACCTGTGGTGATAGTTTCAGATGGCATGATACAGCCTTGGTGGAGAACTTCCGAGTTGTCCGAGCCGCCCCCATCCTCGCTGTCGGTTTTACCTTGCTCGCCCCCTTCCCCGGCTTTCCTTTCCCTTGTCTTGATATCTCCCGTCCCTGCCCTCATAGACGCCCTTTTTCCACCCTCGAGGACGAAACGGCCAGCCTCCTCCCAGATGCGACGCTGTTGTGTGGGCGATATTGCGGCATATCCCGGGTCGTGTTTTAGGGCAACCTCGGCTTTAAGCTGGCGTACCTGACGCCGCAGCCTGTGAAACACAACCAATAGCAGGCGACAGGACAATGTAAATGCCGCTCTCTACATTGTACAAACTGGACAGATGAGGTTTGGTGACTACCGCGACATGCTACGGTCTAGGAATGGACCAACCGGACGTCGTTTTCGCTGATTCTCACGACAAGACTCCGGGGTCGGGACGATAATATCGCGTGACCTAATATGCGTATAATGTAAGTACACATAGCAAGGCCGGACTCAAGTATTTAAACCTCACGTAGTACCAGGTAGCATGCTTCGGCAAGCCGAAAAGACAATTCGGATTTTTTTAGTCCGTGCACATCGACGCTGTTGGCGTTGCACCGAATGAGGTAAAACTGCAGTACCCTATGAACAACCTCGTGCGACGACACCTTTAGGCTGGTTATCGTGTGCAGCGTACCTCGACAATTCCTCGTCCATAGACCAAGGATGCTCGTTTACCACTGGCGCGTTTTGTATACACCGCATGCGAGCGGCAAACTTCAACGTGGCCAGGCTCTGCACCAGAAGCGCCGGCCGCGGCCACACGCAGGCGACTAGAAGCGTGCGACAGTTGCCACCCAGGGAATCCTTAGAAACAAGTTCCAGTTGACACCCGTGGCACAAAGGAGACGGGTTGGTCGGGTGCGCAGATAAGGCACACGAGACAGTCAAGAGGGGGCAGGCGCGAAACGGGCAGCGGTGCAATCGGAAGTGCTACATACACTACGGTATAATAGCGTACCACACGCACACCAGATCCACGCAAAGGCGGCTGGGTATCGGTTTGAACGAATGGTGCGCACCTCTACTGCACAGGTGTACAAAAGGCAAGCAGTGTATCCTAGAAGGGCAAAGCGCGTGTTGGGGTATATTCAGGATCAAAATCAACCGACTTTCGCCTTGCTATGTATGTTAACAGCGTTTTCCGCCTTTGTGATGGATGGGCGGTTGATCGTTTGTCCGTCCGTCCGGTTGTCCGTCCGTCCGTTCGTTCGTTGTTTTGCGCGTGGCCGAGTTTTTTGTCCAGACACCAATGGGGTGATGATCATGTACACTCTAAATGAACAATCATCGTACGGCAGTCGTGTAAAGCCTTGCCAGGTATTTGGCGGCACCGCGGCATGGCAGTGCGTCCAACGAAGCAATCGGTGGCACCATCGAACCTTCAAAATATGTGTGAGTTTGCTCTGTCGAAACGGCACGTGCTCCCTTGTCTTGTCGGCAAGGGCAATGGTAACCTGCGGCGCAAAGAAAAACAGCGCAGAAACGAAAATTAGCCCGATTGGGTGGGGTGCGTGAGGCACGCCATCGACCTTGCCTTTCGTTGCTCGATGGCTGATATAAATTGTGGCGTGGCTGGACAAGTGGACGGTGAGCCCTTGATGCTTTAGGGATTTGCAGCTCCACTATACGCCGGCCCCGGTAGTAACCATAAATATCTCGTTAATGGTATCAGCTGCACCGGAAATAGGAACTCCAAGTCTGAATGAGCTCAACCAAATATTTACGTATCCGGGCACCGAACGAAAAACAGCGCTATCATCAAACCCTTGTACCTCAGTCTTACAGCGTTTTTATATATATATATATAAGAATTATACAGTAGATATACCAGGTACACGTATATATTTCCTGATCACTCTAACACACCTGTTCCAGAAACGTCAGAGATTTGTTAATATAGCACCCTTCTCTGTGGAGGGCCGCCACCCCGCCGGCCGAGACCCCGGCAGTGCTCTTCTCGCTTCCCGCCAGGTCGACCAAGTTTAGCTTGGACGTCATGACACCTCCTGCTCTTCCTCCGACTTCGACAGTTGCTTCTCCCGGCTCTCCAACCTTCTTCTTGCGCATGGTAAGGTGTACCGTTAGGACGGCATGCGACCTGAGGACACCCACGCGGCGGTAAGGAAGGTCCGTATGTAGGGCATGAGCGATTTGTTTCGGCGTCAAACCCAACCAATACCTCGGAGGAATGCAAGGTAGTGGGGTAGAGACTCCAGAAAATCTGTGCTGGCCTATTCCTTCTTGCATTGCGTTAGAAAGTGCCGGTGGATATTATGTATTACACACTAATAGTTGGCCACTTCATATCATCAAAGACGACGCCAAAAACAAAGGGGGGAGCAGGCTAGAGCAGCTGTACTTGCGGCATGCTTTTAGCGTCGACATCAAAGCGCCTCATAAAAAAGGTCGGCGCCTTGTCAGAGCTGTACTCGATGCGTATGTGTGTTGCTACTGGACTCTTGTGCATGTAACTGCTTGACTCTCACCTCGAGGAAGCATGGTTAAACTGGTGCTCGGCGACCTCTCTTGCAGTCTGCCCAGCGCGGAGCATCCTCATCGCTTCTTCCTCCGTCGAAACCGGCATCAAGCTGAGACCCTGTGAGCAACGTGATAACCAGGCCGTGGAGATGGTGTGGAGACCGACTTCAAAAACAAGCACACGCAAACTGTTGGTTCCATGTGGTGCACAAATCACCTTTCTCTCTCCCTTTCTCTTTGGTTTGCTGGAACTGAGTCACATTATGATCGTGCGAGAAACGTTGAAATATCTAGCGTACAACTTACCCTGGCATATAGCTTTTGCCGATATCCGACCGCCGCGCATCCTGTTGCAGTTACTAAGCTCGGGCCTCGGGGGGTGCTTGTATTTCTACTACAGTATTTCAAACCTTGACGTAGGTAGACCCGTCCGGTCGCTCGTAGATAGCCAGATCCGGCTGTTGGGGGGTGCTTTCTCTCGTCGGAGCGCGCGAGCCTCCGCCCCCGGTGTGTTCCCCCGGCACGTGGACGGAGGCCGCGCTTCTCTTCCCAACAGCGCTCTCGCTTCTACCGTAAACGCTAAATCGCCGTTGTGATGGACACACCTCCGGCTGCAAAAGATCGAACAGTTGCTCGTTGTAGATTTCCACGAAAGACATCTGCGCAGGAGAAGAGCGACGCGGGGCGGCAAGAGCACACGTTGCGCAGGAAACGAGGCACGAAGGTACCACGAGAGGCTGGTTTAAAGTCCTCTTGAAGAAGATTTCCCAACTAACAAGGGGGAAGCAAATAGACCTTGTTAAGAATAAAGACTAAACCACTGAGCCACTCTGTCAGCGCTGACTGAGTGGCTCAGTGGTTTAGTCTTTATAATTAACAGACCTGCAGTCGTGATTATTGCTGCTCAGCTGCTGTCAAGGGTCGTTGTTAGCTAGTTATTGTAGGTAGTACACTTGACGCTTTTCATTATGGTAAACGTCACAAACTCCAAAACGTGGTTCAGCCCTAAATTGGCTAGTCTTGCCACCAGCCCGTGGCCATAAATCAGGCTCAACATCCCGGTGGAGATAATTTTTACTGAACTACTGCTGTAGTCCTCGTTAATAGTTAACCTATACGTATGGGACCCGTGTTTACCTGAATGGTGAAAACCTCGTTCTTTCTGCGACGGGTAGCTTCCCGTAAGATGTCCTGCAGCGCTCGCGCGCATATTCCGCGCCGGTTGTCGTTCCCGCCCCGCTCTCCCATCATTGTGTATGATTTGCCAGCCCCTGTGCACCCATCTGGGCCCGCACAAAAATAATACGGATTGCGATCAAATCACGGTATGAAGTACGCCACCTTCAGCAACATTGGTCAGGAAGGACAACCCGGTTGATTTGATCCTGCTGTAAATGAGTTACCAGGTACGTGACTGTAGGTGGGCTAGTGGGGGACCCCAGCATGGAAAACTACTGCTGGTATAGGTGAACGCTTCGATTGCTGTAGTCATGCTACTAGTACAATGATTGTAGTCATGCTGCTAGTACAATAATCAAGGACCATGACTTGAAGCGTTGAATCCGTTGTGACTTCACGCGCAGGCTCGATTCCTGTCGTCGACGCCAAATGTGAAGGTCAACCAGCCAGAGGGGAGCAAGCCTTGTGGCAAGTACCCCCTTTTTAGGTGAACCATGTCGCGCGATTGACGTGACGCGGGCCGGATCCGCTCTAACTTTATTGTCAATGCTCACGACAACTCTACTCTAAGAACTTGGAAAAACAAATATTTCGTACCTGGTACCTGGTGCAGTATTGCAACTGCGTCAGCTGTGAGCTTGACCGATTGATATATATAATCGACGCGTCGATTCTCAGCTTTGCGAGCTGCGTGGTAAGTCGGCCGCGCGTGTTCTACATCCATCGTACGATATATTGGTCGGTGATTCATCCCCCTAGGCGCTGTTTTGTACCAGGTACAGTATACCTGTGGTACCTGTTCGTTATCAAGGCTAAACCACCGAGCCACTCAGTCAGGGCTGACTGGGTGGCTCAGATACGTTGTCACGTTGCACACATGAAGCACACTGAGGAATTCCGCACGCTGCGCGTCAAACACGACGACAAGTTCATTAGATCTACGAGGTACCTCGTACTGACTCTAAGCAACGACGACAGGGATAACTCACACGCCATGACGGTCCCATTGAGGCCGACAAGGGCCGAATCCACGATGCACTTCGCGCATCTGCGATACACCTCGTCCTGTCGACACCCCCCCTCCATCACGTCGTCGAAAGTAAAACCCCAACTCCCACGCCTCCGTCCACCCCTCGCCCCGGTCGACAAACGTCCAGCAGCTGCAGCAGCAGCAGCAGCAGTACTGCCAGCAATACCACCACCATGAATAGTGTTATGCTCAGCAAACGCAGCATACTCCGGCTTGAGGCGGACGTGGCGGTCGTCGGTTTCGATCGGAGTTGACCCCCTTGACCTTGACCTGTCTTCTCTGCTCTGCTTTGCGTCGGTGCTGCTGCTGGTGCTGCTGTCGATGGTCTCGGGAGGGCGGATCCTACAGCACACCGCAATCTTGCCCACTTCAACGACATCCATCGGGGTACTGCACGAGCGAGTGCGTATGATATGCGAAGTACTTCCAGTGTATATTGCACTTCACAAAATAAGTAGTAGGTAGTAGGGTAGAGATCGCACGAAGTGGAAAGCGTTTGATCGCTCCGTCATGAACAAGCAAAACGGCGGAGACTACAGCACGAGTACCCGTACAGCACAATAATCGCTGGGGGTAGTTGGCCGCATTGCGGTCAGGTGGCGGGGTGGTGTACGAGTAGCATCTGGCTGCGTAATATGGTTCTCACCCAGGTCCGTGGGCGACCATGCCTTGTGTCCGTCCTGGCATTGATGTGTCTGTGGGTTTCGAAATGGTGCGATCGTGCATCAGGTCGCGATCGGTGGAGATACAACGAAGGATCTCCGACATCTCCGAAATGTCAATTTCATAGGATCAGGATCTGGGATCTACGACTGACGATCTTGGATCTTTAGCTCTGGATCTTGGATCCGAGTACAGAATGACGGTTTCATCGCGTGACGACGAAACGTCACAAATAATCCCGCCGTCGACGTAAGATCTTGCCTTGCGCTCAAGAAACAGCTGTAGTAGTGCGCGTACACCCGTAGTCGTCACAACAGCAACAGTACACGTACACTCGTACTCGCCCTGGGGTGATAGGAGGAGGAGGAGGAGGAAGACACTAGCGTACAAATATGATCCCTCCCCACAACTCCCTGGTGAAGTATGACAATCCGGTGCTGGTGAGCACGACCCACAATCGCAGTGGTAAGGGAGGGAAGAAGAAGGGACAACAGGCGCCGCCTGCCGAGCGGCAGTCTTCACAGACTGAGGATATCCTCAACTCCATCTTGCCGCCCAGGTGTGTGACGTGTGGCGTTGGGCGTGTGACATCATGGGCTTCGCTATATACAGGGGGAGTGTTACATGCTCTTCGAAACCAAGGCTTCGCATCGAACAGGCCCGTTTGCTATTTTTTGGACCGTTGCTTCAACTACTTTGCTACCTTTCGTACTGTAGATCGCTGTACGTTGTGTGGGTGTGTACGTGTATACGTGTATACTGCTGCTGTACGTACGAACTGCAAATTCTTCGAGAAAGGACCCACTGCACCGTACCCTCACATGATAGAGCTCTCTCTCGTACCTGTATATTTGTATGTATACCGTATTTGGCGTAAGAAACCACACGGGATGAGTTCGCACGAAGACCACATCAACTTTGCATACATATGATATGTACCAAGTCAACTATTAATAAGAGCTGTCACTGGGGCCCGCGTGCAGAGCAACACCTCTGCACGCTATAAGCGATACGTACCAGGGTACACCGTATTTGACGTAATAAACCACCCCGGGTGATAAATATTTCGCGTTTTGCTTTTTTGAACACTCGGGGTACTCGTAGTGTCCTGTGGTCGGGTGGTATGTAAGGGAACCCAGGTGATAAGGTGCATGTTTCGTTTAAAGATGGCTTTAAATATCACTTGAGGGTGGTTTATCGCAAGGGGTGGTATCGAAGGGGGTGATGGTAGTACGATGGGTAAGATTTGGTACATGTGGCACAGCCCCCCAGGCAGCAGAGGGAGGTGATAACAAGGGGGGTGATACCGCAATTCGAGATAATAAGTGGCACGGTTTGACGCTTCCAGGCAGGTGCCAGGGAGGGGGGGTGGTGCGTGCTCATATGTTGATTTCCTTAGTCATTTGACAATTGACCACGCATCACTTTCGAGACGGAGGACAAGCAGGTGCCAGGGGAGGTGGGATAATAAGGGGCTATTAGCATCGCGGAGAAATACACGTCATATTTGCGTATCACTTGATTGTAAATAGTCAGGGAGGGTGATGACAACAAGGGGGCGATACGTAGCAAAAAACGAGTAGCAGTACCCTTACTGTTTGCATGTATCACTTGATCTGAAAGGGCTTCGGTGTTTCCGTTGTCCTTGTGTCGTACTGAAAACACCGTCGTAACACTTGCACATATTATATCGTATACCGGTATCGGCGATGTTACTGATAATGCCTTCCGTTTGAAAGCCGGGGGTGCTATAGTCAGCAGCCCGGACTTGCTTCAACAGCGAAACACTCGGAGATGGTACCGGTTCTTGTTGTTTCTCAAGATGTGCGGTGCCGGACGCTACTTCTGTGTGGGCCCCGGGTGATACTCGTTTGTGTACTGTTTGGAACACCCCGGATGACATTGACTTTTTGAATTGCTCGGAAAGTGTATCGGCCCAGCGAGGTGGTATCTAAGGGAACCCAGGTGATAACGGACAATGTTTTATTCGAGTTTTCCTGATGTTTTTCCGCCGGGGGTGGTTTCCTGTGGTCGGGTGGTATCTAAGGGAAGGGTGGTATCTTAGATAACATACGGTATTACAAGATTTATATAATTATGCCAAATACGTCAGCTGTGTGTTCGACCGGTGGTCGGTACTTAGCTTTGCATGCATTATGATTTGAAACCAAACTTACGCAGCAGGGACTACCAGTGAGAGTTTGGATTACTGGAATATCAGGTGTCACTCGGTTATTATACTCATACGTCAACTGTGGATGTTGCTCACACGAAACTGATGTGGCATTTTAATCAAGTTGAACTTTGTGTCGTGACGTCGCGACATTGTGGCATCAGATACGAAGAGGTTGGCCCGAACTCCCCCTACGTCCTACATCACCCCGACGTACGAAGCCGCCCCTACGTAGCTATCATAGTACCCGAAGTCGTCTACAAGAGGGCCAAGAAACGAAATGTCCTATATAAAATCCTGTGGGTAGCACAAATAAAAGAGTGAACGAAGTAAGAAAAAACGTTGGGCATTTGGTTAGACGAAATCTGGACAAGAACGCGTGAGCAATAAGCGCCGCAACAAGCAAACGCACTATTTGTACGTACGGTACGCTGCCTATGGCCGTGCATTTTTCACCACACACAGAGAATGGACGGATGATGGGCAGCTCTGGGTGCAGTACGTATCGAGCACGCCGGCTACTAGACTGGATGTCACTAACCTGCAGGAACAGCTGGACCAGAAGCTGCAGCAACGACAAGCAAGGGAGACCGGCATCTGTCCGGTCAGAGAGGAGCTCTACTCTCAGTGTTTCGGTAAGTTGGCTTTGGACAGGCATAATAGGGCACGTCAACGTGTTCGCCGTTTGAAAGGACCCTGTGAAGTATCATTGTTCCGAATGCTGCGAAAAAGCTGCCCGCCATAAAACAGGGGAGTCACGGACCTATTGCAAATATTTCGAGAAGCTTTGGTAAGCTACGTAGCTTTGTTTGGTAAGCTACATAGCTTTGGTAAGTTGCGGTGAGACTTACTGGTCACAAGGCTCAAAGCGTTCGTTCCTCTCCTTGCACATGGGGCTTTTTCGAATGCACCACAAAAGTACAGTTACTATTAATAGTAGTATTTAGAGTGTGATACGCATCATACGTAACTTGCGAATGTACACGTAACTTCATATTTTGTCAGTCGTCGCTGCTCAAAGCTTTACCGGTTACATTTAATAGATAGATAGCGGCGGCGGCGGCCAATCAATTTTAATTACGCGTCGACTTCGGTGCCGTCTACTATTAATACCTCATACTCGTATTACACAAGTACACTCATATTTCATACTATATGATGGCCTGTCGGTGACGCCTCTCCCCCCCCCCCCCCTGCTGCTCCCGCTCTGCGCAAAAAAAAAGATGAACTCATTCGGCAGGTCACCATAAACTGTGCGGAGCGAGGACTACTCCTGCTTCGCGTAAGAGACGAGATCCACATGACCATAGCGGCGTACCAGACGATGTACGAGTCGAGCATTGCCTTCGGCATGCGGAAAGCGCTCATCGCCGAGCAGCGCAAAGCGGAAATGGAGGCAAAGGTATGACACTGTATGCGTACATACTTTGTGATGTGGCAGGAGGGGAGTCGAGGCCGAAAACGTGTACCAAGGACGCACACATAAAAATACTTACTGTCTCCTCCCCCCCGTCGGAGGCCACCCTCGGCAGTTCTCTGGCCTCTCAGACTACTCTCAGCTCTTTCTTGCCGACGGGGAAATCACTTTATTAGGCTCGATCCTCGATTTATTTTACGCCGATTGAGAACTCTTGTTTTTATGATTGATCGAAGAGTTTCTCATTTCTCCCTATTTTCTTTTTTGCTGTTGTTCCGTGTTGAACTTCGTATTTTATGCTCCACATACACACGACAATCAGCTGGTTGCAACACGTCCCCATGTATGATTGTACTACACTTCACGACTTATATTTTTGAACCTGCTTCTTCTGCTGGAACATCACGAGAAGGCCCGGCATAGCTTTTCCCGCACCATTGAGCTCTTGGCATTTGCAAGTCACCCACTGGACCAAATCGTGAGCGTCCTCTGCCCTCTGTCTGCTTTACACTGTGTTGTAGCTGCTTCCTTGAGCGTGGCCTTGTCCGACCTACATACGTGTTGGATTTGGTTGTGTATGACTGATGGATATCGAGCAGGTAGATATAGAGGTGGCGCGGATAGTTCCTAGGCTGATCCGGAATGATGCTGCATCAGTCAGATGCATGGCTGACCAGGCTTGGACGAAGACGTATGCGAACCACCATTGGATAGGTGCTCTCAGGGGACAAACAGGCACAAACACCACGAGTACGGTGGGAGCAAGGAAAGCGACAGTACACCAGTGACGATCAAGAATCGGACAGAACATATGTACACAATACGGTACAAGTTACGCCACTCTGATCATCGATAACACAGATCATTGAGTACCTATTTCTAACACGCCCCCTCGATGCAGGTAGAACGGCTAGCAAAACCTGCAATTTGTACACCAAAATGATATATCTACGCAACATAAAAAACCCCCCGCAAAAGTCTACCCTTAACGTCCAATGCCCATCGGATGCGATGTATCTCTTCTTAACGTGGGTTGCTCGAACGCCTTGCTCGTGCTCGTGCTATTGTTCGAATATGGCGTCGTGTACACACAGTACCAGGTGTATGATACTGCAATGCAATATTCGAAGGATCAGACAGACAGATAGACAGGCAGTCAGAAAGACCAGAACATTATTGTTGGTTTTAGATAGCCCAGTTGACACTGGGGAACTTCTGCCTGCCACCGTGTCTCCAATTCGTAACTGCCTGCTGTGATGCAGATCCGGCAGCTGCAAGAAGATAAGGCCGAGCTGGAGCGCCAAGTGACGGAGCTAAGTTCCAAATGCGAGCAAATCAAACCAAGAGAGGCGGAGAGGTACGCGGCATACATATTTACCAGAATACCACGCAGACGATAGTAGCGTAGCCGGTAGCCACCTATCTTCCACCCTTCTAACTTAGACCGGGTAATCAAACGCCGCCTGTAATCAGCTCGATCCCCACCCATACATACAGTATGTTTACTGCAATGCAGCGCCAATGGTTGGCATTGGCGTGCGTTCCCCGGCATGCTGTTTTATGTTTAAGGCTGGACTGGCACATACGAGTGATTGTATCACGCATTCCAAGTGAGACCGCTGAGAGGGAAACTCCCCCACCCACATGTTACGATTGTTATTATTGCCCCCGACGAAATGCATGCGCGTGCCGTTCCGCATTGTACTGTGACTTTATTTAGTGAAGTAGCGTGGGTTAGAGTAGATATGACAACAACCTCAGACTGCTGTTTGTGTGCCGGATGATCGCAGACAGCCTTTCTTTGTGGTGTCGGATAATGCTGTGCGTATAGCTTCCTGTCACGCTACGGGCGTGGTGGGCCGTTTGCATCGAAAAACAAACCGTTCTTCCACCGATATGCACCGATATGAAAATCAGAGCCTCAACCCCCACTCCCCCCCCCCACCCTATGGAAATTGATCACTCCCCCCCCCGCGTGTGGCGCGTGCAAACCGAAAAATCCAGGCGCGCAGCCGACGAGAAAAAACACAACGCTGAGGTGGACCAGCTCAAGCGAACGAACGAACAACTCAAGACGACGCTCGAGCAAATGCTCTCAGCTCCCAAGAAGTAAACTTTCTTGAATAAAGTAAAAAAAAAAGTTGGGGGAAAGTTTTGTCTTTTTTTGTATCGAGTTTGTACATAGTCGTATTGATACCCTGGTATCCTTTTGTGCTGCCATTTTTCTGTCCGCTGGGCATTCATCTATTTTTAAAAAATGTTTCTATTTGTATGTCAACGGGAGGGGGACCATGCGCGCGTATCAATCCAAACAAGACGCGGGCAGAGGAAGGACAACGGCGAGCCTCTCATCTTGTCAATGAAACGTTCCACTCTTGTATAGATTGCTCTGCGTTGCATCGCGCTTCCAATTTTCATTTCCTCTTTCCACTAAAAACAGCACGTCTGTATTGGA